>JBCJKH010037650.1:0-28894 GCA_039877255.1 Loriculus beryllinus | reverse complement strand
GATCTCCCTGCACTAGCATAGGGGGAAATAAGTTGCATGAAACATGGCTCTTAAAAGTTTCATTTAAGTTTCATCAGAACTTTAAAGATGAGAGAGAATACATTGAATCCCAAAGGAAAGAGAGCAGAGGTAGTAGCACAGATGTCCATCCCTCTTGGTTTGTCAGTCTTATTTTAGGTCTGCCCCTTAGGTATTATTATGATGATCACTAGGAGAGAAAAAAAACCAGACTCAAAAGGGACAAACCAATTATAGTGTGCAATAGTGTGCAATTTAGGGGACGTACGAAAACTGAAATCTCTATTTGTCTTACATGCTGAATTCTGAGTTTATATATTATATATGAGTCCTGCTTTTCTACTTCAAAGTGATCATTAATGTTGCCTTGGTATAACTGTAGCATTCTGACGAAATTTCATCTCAGACAATTGTGTTCGGCCTTCCAAAATTGCCTGTGCCATTTCAGTTGGATATGAGATTCTTTTCTCACTATCTGTTCTTAGCTGTAGTGAGCAATTGCTGTCTAGAGGCAATGCTGCAGTGGGTGAGCGATCTACTTACATAGTCTCTCCATTTATTTCCCAGGGGAATGTTGATTCTTAATTTTATGTTTTAAAAGCACCATAGGAGCAATTGTAATAAGCATTGGACAAAGCGTAATTTTCTTTGCCATTTCAGTGGCTTTGATACTTTCATAAAGTTGTATAAAATAGTGTAACTTTTTTAAATGTAAGATTTCTACCAAGTATGGTAATTTGATGAGGTCTGTAACTCAGAGGTAAACCCATTCTATTTCATCTGTTTCCTGGTGGTAGAAAGGTTGGCTTGCTCCATGAGGCAGAAATAGATGACGAAGTAAATAGCAGGAAGAAAGAGGAAATGAGGATTGTACATAAACCAAGATAACTAAATTAAATGCAATTTCCTTTCCTTTTCTGAGACACAGTGTGAAACATACCGTCGCATGACAGAATTTTGCAGTTATATGCTTTCTTGATCAAATTGATTTTCTTTTTCAACCAAAAAAAAAAGATGTTTTCTTTGGATACAATATAGAATTTGCTTTAGTGGAATGCTAATCAAATATAACAGCAAGGGAACGACTTATTTCTTATTATGAAATCTATCAAAGGATAGTAAAAGTATTTGGACATATCCCACATGGAATAGCATAACTTCTTTATTCACAGCAACTTCATTAATAATATTTTTTAGATATAAGAAGGGGAATTTGTCTTCTTGTGTTGAACTAATGTGCATAATTCTTTGCTACAGTTCTCCTATGAGGAATGTCTTTGCTACGTGAGAGTAAAGGAAGAAATCTGTTGAATTCAAATGTCAATATATAACAGTCTCTATTCTTATTACACTGGTGTCTGCAGCTGTTGAAATAACCTTGGCAGTTACAGGGCAATGTGGATCTTAGTTAATGCTTTTTATACTGTCACATACATCTGGAAGGCACTGTCAGTGTCAGCATTCTATACTATTTTGTATGTTATCTTACAAGGAATACATTTAAATTTCTGTCTGACCACTGATAGTGGAATTTATTCAGTCTAGGTGTTATTAGAAAATCTCCATTTGTTGATGAGTCTCACAGACACTCCTTTCAAGCTTAGCTAATAGACCAATTTGTAATCTTCTCATTATGTACTCGCAGTGCTAATTCAAATACCTTTATTATTCCTAGAGTCTTATACTTTTACGGTAAGTACACTTAAACAAATTTGCCATTTCATCCAATAATTAGGTCAATTTTGCTTGATAAGATCAATCTCCTGTAAACCAATTAAAAATTAAATTATTTGATTCCTGTAACAGGTTTTCCAAGAGTTTGTCTCGCTTAATGTCAGTAATTATTCCTGTCATCCTCTTTGATTTTGTGACTTTAGTCCAGTGTTAATTCTTTAGCGATATTGTAACATTTCCTTGGAGTCCCAGATTTATTTGAAGGAATATAGACAGGTCAGATATTTTTCACTTGTTTGAATGTAACCATCGTTACTAAGTGTTGATTAACAACCTCTTTAGTTATTGCTAGTCATGAATTTTTCCACAGTTATTGATTTGTATATTATCCTGCTTCTTCCAAAATGTAAACCAGAAGTATTTATTGAACTCTTCACTTTTCCTCAGTCTTTTGTTTCTAATTGCTTTCATATTTCCAATGTTTGCCTTGACTTTTCCACGGAAAGCAGAATAGGCTTTTAGGTGAAGATGCATAGTGTATACATGCAGTAAAAAAAATTAAGGCATCTTCAAGACTCAGAGCAAAAATGGCATGATTCAATTAAATTCAGGATTGTCATTTTACAAATCCACTTTATATAGCTTAAAATAGACTGAAGCTGTGTTTGTCAAGATTGGGAAAAATTAAAGGCCTGAATGGGATACTTGTGTCTGAGCCGTGATGGAAGCTTTTGCCATAAAGGCATTTCAGGAAGTGGGTAGATCACGTGGATTTGAGGACAGATGTTAGGGTGACACCTAGGTTATTGGTGTTAATTGGTGTTATAGGTAGCAGACATAAAAGGGATGTTTTCCAGAGTAATATAGTCTGAAGAGGTGATTTCTGTGGAAAACACAAGGGGTAACGGGTTAAAACTTAAACCTGGGAAGTTTAGATTGGATATAAAGAAGAAATTCTTTACTGTTAGGGTGGTGAGGCACTGGAATGGGTTGCCCAAGGAAGTTGTGAGTGCTCCATCCCTGGCAGCGTTCAAGGCTAGGTTGGACAAAGCCTTGGGCGACACAGTTTACTGTGAAGTATCCCTGCTTATGGCAGGGGGGTTGGAACTAAATGATCTTAAAGTCCTTTCCAACCCTAACTATTCTGTGATTCTATGAATAACTTAGTATTGAAGCCATCCTGCACAGTCATAAGATCATAGTTAACATTAACATAGTCTAGCAAATGTAATCTACATCCTGCAGAAGCTTTAGATGATGTTGCTAATTAGCACAATTGGGTTCCTAGGCCTCTCAAACTCTCTGGGTCTGAGGCAAAGGAGTTTCAGCAGGGAAACAAGCACTTCTCATAAGTGCAGATAACAAGCTAAGCAGTTTCTTTCACTTTTTGAGTCCTTTTCTGGACTAGCATGCCTGAGCCACATTCAAACTTTAAGAAAGCATGAGTATTTCTAGAACTGACATTTTCAAGCATCAGTGAATTACTGAATCATTCACTCTTGGCACTGATACGTTATACCCATAATTGTTCTGCCTAAGGAGGTGACATTTCCAGAAATGGCAGTTCAGAATGGCAAAGGACACAACACTGCTGGGAAGATAAGTCAGTGGTGACAAGACCATGCAGCTGCTAAAGAACAGGCACTCCATGGTGCATAGGCTCCAGACATGACTGAGTTCAAGTATTGGACACTTGATGGAGATTCAAGTCAACCAATGTCATTAATGCTGTTACCTCATTTCTGTGATATGCATTGCCTGGGTTTAACACAAAGGCCACAATTCAAGCCTTTAGGCCTGCTGGAAGGCAGCCAGACTTACAGCTGAGAGGAGAGCAAAGGACAGGTAGGGAGGGCAGGTGAGGGAAAAGGGAAGACAAAATGGTTTAGCATAAATCAGGCAGAAGGGGGCTTCTGATGGACAGGAAAAATAAATCATCACCATTAGCATAAGAACTGCAGCATGGAGAAAATATCCACCAACACATGCATTCTCACTCCGTTACGATGGCAATAAACCCTACCTAATTTAATGAAACAAATATTTGTGGTCGCTGCACTAGAGATCACCAAACTTAAAGTGATTACAGAAGAGAATCCATAGATATCAAGCACATTTAACTGCATATGTTGCACATGCCGTCCTGCTTGTTATATAAACAGTATGATATACATATACATACATATATATAGATACGTATCTACACTCATTTTTTCCTGTGTAAAGAAGTTATATATGTCTTATCATGCTCGTGTATACAGTGCAAGTATGTTTGAAGAACGTGTATTTCCAGTGATGGACTTGGGAAATGAGTGCATATTCAATCTGCGTTTAGAGCAGGTCCTTTAACAAGAAAATGCATTTAAGTTGCCTGTTTGAAGTGTTGTGGCTTTTTCAAACATAGCTGTGAAAAACACCTTTTGTCATTCCTCCCCAGCTCATTATGTTGTGACAAGGCAGTAGTGTTATATAACGTGATGTGACTGATACCAAATGGCATGTGAAAGATTTGATCTTTCTCTTTTAATACAGGAGGATCCTGAGCCATGAGCAGCTGGACTTTGGAGGGTCTTTTCTTTCTCTTTAAAAAGAGGGAACAAAGGAACACTGTTTGATAGTCCTTCCATGGAAGCTTCTCTTCGAAATATCATTAGTATGTAGTTTACATATATTAGCTGAAAAGCATCTTCATCTTTGAAATCTGCAGATTTTTACTGGTTTCGTCTTTCCACTGTCTCTTTGAGAGCAGATTTTTATTAAGACCTACAGAATAGGGTTTGAGAAACTTAAACATGTAATCCTGTATGGCTCACAGCATCACATGGTGAGGTTCACACTGCATTGTCAGTGACCTGCTGTCTTGGCCCAGTTACTTCTCCACACTGAAAGCAGCAGGAGAGAAGGAGGGAGGGCACTGAGAAGGCACTGGGAGAGGGAGGGTGCAGCAAGGCTGTAGGAGGCTGAAAACAGGGATTTTACTCCCTCTCCCACAGTGTATTTTTGAAACTGTTGTTGGTTTGGACCTCCTGAATCGAGTGTGTTGAGAGAGATACATTTTTTCAGATGTATACAGAGGAATTATTTCATCTGCCATAAATTAACCCACCACACTTTAATTCAGTGGCTGTGTAATTTAGCTGCTTTTAATAGAGTTATCCCAGGGATAGCACTGACCCATCAGCATAATTGCTGCAGGTTAAGTGGCCTCAGAAACCAAGTTAACTGGAGATTTACTGCCTAACAAAGATGGTTTTACAAATAAGAATTTAAAAAAATCAAAACAAACTAGTCTTTCAGTTAAAGACTAACAGCCAACCAATCCAAACCCTCTCTCCTCTTGAAAAGTAAATCTTCACTGTATTTTACTGACCGGGTTGAAACTGTTTTTATACTCACAGGTCAACAGAAGCAGGTCAGAGAATTCTGCATAAGAAAAGAAGAAAAGAGTGCAAATATAAAAAAAAAAAAAAAAAAAAAGAAGAAGAAACATTACAGTAGTTTCATATTTCTGTTAAATAAATAAATATATAAACAATGTGCATTCGATGAATGAGAATGTAACATAGTCATAATATTTGCACAACCCACCCTGAAATTTAAGTGGCCAGAATCTCAAAGATGACTATGTCTTTTGTTTAATCTTAATACTGTCAGTGACAAGCATTTTTAGTCACAGACTTCAACATGAGCAAAGAGAGAACATAGCTTTTAAAAAACGTTTATCAGAGGGAAGGTGAAACAACTCCAAACATTCAACTTCATGTCAAATATACCAGTCTGCTAACCTCACGACAAGATATTTTCTAAAATATTGTGAACTGACAAGATATGTTGTGTCATTAAAACACTTTCACAACTCTAGAAAGTGAGGCAATTTTTATTTTTTATCTCATCAAAACCCATGAGGTAGACTCCAAGAGGGTATTAAGCTCCTAAATTACACTCTTGAAGGAAGGCTGGGATTATTTTCCTGGATCAATGTCTTCCAGAGGTCCATCCTGTTCCTGATAAAGCTCCTGATTTTATGATTCACAAGACTGCTAAGTTACACCATGGCCTATATTTCCAAGTGTTTCAGTGAAACAATGCTTAGAAATTCAAATTGGCTCTAGGGGAGAAGGCTTTATAACATGCACTACTAATTTTTTTGATTTTCAATAATGTATTTACATACTGAAGTGTTTCACTCACTGTTCAGCTGTCATACCTTCATTGTGCTCCTTCAGCGGTCCTGCCTACACCTCACTCCTATCTCACTCAACTTAATGGTGATCCAAATAACAATGAATATAAATGTCTGTTTTGAAGGCAGGAACAGCCGAAAAATGGTAAGGCTCTATACTGCCTTTTAGTATTTGCCTGGGAATAGCGCAGCTAGCACTCTGTCACATCCCTTTCCTGAGTGTGTTGAACTCCTGCACTGAAGTCTAGCAGCTAATATTAGTCCTGCCTCCGTAGCACTCCAGTCTATTTGGGGTTGACTCCATTTATTGAAGCTCATCATCCAAGTAATATACAGCACTTGAATAGCAAGATAAAACTCAGAATTAATGGTAGCCATGACATACAAGCATTATCTGGGCAGTCTAGGAACAAAAAGAGAGAAGTCATATATAAATATATTTATGTTGGTTAAGCATGTAAATGCTGTAAAATGATTCATATTCTCTGTGTGTGTTTGCTCATTTAGGAATGAGAGAACTTTTCCTTTTAGACAGTGATAAATTAAAAGCTTCTTTTTGTGAAGAGAATCCAGAAAGCACTAAAAGTCTTTGTAGATTTAAATATACTGCAGGGTCAAACAGGCTTCTGTTTCTTGAGTTTCTCTAATCTCTTTGGTTGAAGATTAACTAAAGTCTAATTGTGAACCTATTTAGAAGATTTGTATTTATTTGAAATATTAACTTAGTCTTAAGACAAGTAGAATAAAGAGTGACTTCATTCAAAGATAATGAAGTTTAGCTGTTCAATATTCATATCACTTAACAAAATTAGATTTGTATAGCAGGGCCTTCACTGACTGCAAAGCTTACAATTGCATCATGAACAACATTGGCAAAATGGGGTTCCAACGCAGGACACTGGGAAGGATGACCAAGTTAGAATACAAATATCACAAAGAGACAATTATGTTGCAGTTTCAACAGACATTATAATTCATGAGTTTGATTCAATTAAAATTATTTCAGAACTTTCTAAGTGCAAAAAGGGATGCTTAAAGCCAGTAAAGCTTTGAAAATTGGCTTCACACATGACTGGTTTGTTCTATAAGAAAGCAGGAGGTCTACAGAAAACTTACAAAATTACATCCTGGTAAGTCAAAATTTGCAGAGCTGATGACAAAGTGAAGAGGTCAATCATACAAATTACTGCCAGGAAGCTGGCTAGGGAAAAGTATCACTTGCTTGAACCATTTCTTCTTTCTCAGGGTCTCAACAAATTAGTTCTGCAGAAAATGCTTACATTTTGAAACTATGTCTTCAAAGAATAGACTCATCCATGCCTTTCTTCCCAATACATCACATTTTAGACACTGAAGACCAGATTCTGCTCACATGATTACATAGATAATAAAGTAAGGAAGGAGCACTTTACAGTGAAATGGTATCAGTGACAAACTTGCTTAAAAAGAGCTGACAGAATTAAGAGGGGATTCCAAGAGTGAAATTCTTCCAGAAGTGTAATAAGCATTACTCTATGAGGTGGGAAGAAAACTGTGTTCCAGAGATATTTGGAGTGGGATTTTTTTTATTTTTTTTTTTTTTTTTTAGGCAGGCAGGGTAGAATTGATCTCTTTTTTTTTTTTTTTTTTCTTTCATATGAGGCCTCAAAGAACACAGTCTGTTTTGGAGGAAGAACAAATTGTCTGCTGAAATTCCAGCTTGATGAGCTTTCTGTCCTCCCTCTCCTCTTTCAATCTTCCATCTCCTCCAATTTATTACATTCCTCTTTGCTTATCCTCTAGCCCATAAAGGATATTCCTTTGAATGACAGTCTTGGTTGTTGTCATTGTGCTTGTGAGTTTTTCTAACAACATTATTGATAACTAAATATAATGACAGGTTTTGTGTCATCAGCATTTAAACATTCAGGCTGTATAATGGAAAGAGTTCTTATGTCTATATATGTGTATAAATATATATCCTAATAGAAATACATATTTATGTGTGTATATACGTATATATATACAAACACATGCATGTGTGTGATTGTTGACATTATTATAGTAGAGGCACTGCATATATGACACTTATCTGTGACAATGTTAGGAGAGGGCTGTGTCACTCAGTTGCCCAAGCCTCTAGCTCTTGAATCAGGTGCAAAGCAGGTTGCCATTTATAGTGTTTAATATGTTTCCTGTAAACGTGCAGGAAATATTTGTTTGAAGTTCTGAAGGAAACAGTATTGATGTTCACAGAGAAACGACAAACTACTTGATGAAAGAAATCATTTTCAAGAAAGAGTCTTATGGGAGAAAGAGAGCCTGTTTATTTACAGGAAGATCAAAGCAACTTTCATATGAATTGATGCTAAATATTTAGTATTTGAGTGACTAACAAAAACCACTCTAAACTTCTAAAGGAAAGAATAAAAACCAGGAGACAAGTCCTGGCATATAAATATATATAGGCTTTCTGTTGGCAAAAAACTTTTTTTATTATTTGCATTGCAATTATGTCTAGGGTCCAACCTGTGATCAGAAACCCACTCCGTCATACTGTGTACACTTAGTAAAATACAGTTTCTTTTCTGACAAGTTTATCATGTTAACAGGGAAAGGTCAAGAAGAACAAATTCATATTCAATTTATCTGAACTTCTCTTATAACTTAAAAAAATGTACATTAAATAAAATTGTCATGAATTAATCCAAGCACAATTTTAGTGGAAATTGCTGCGTATGTCAAGCGAACTAAATATGAACAGAAAACCGCATATATTAGTTCCTCCTGATAAAAGCTTCCCCTAGCTTCACTACTTATATTCTCATATTCTCCTTCACCCAAAAGAAATGTAACTATCAAAGTCAAAATCAGAGATGAGATGTCCTTATGCAAAACCACAGTATCCCAAAAACATTCAGCCACACACTGATCAAGCACAAAAGCAATACAGAAAAGGAAGAGATTTCTTCTTGCTGGCCATATGCAGAGTCCAGGAGTAGACATCCATCCACTTGAGAAAACTGCTTCTGCATGGATTCCCAGACCAGGTTAGACCTGACTCAAAATAGCTGCCTCCCACTGGCAGGGATCTCAGTCTCCCTACTTAAAGGCAAGTCCTGAGGTTTGAGGAGGAAATGTGCTATGATAAGTATATCTGACTGCCAGATTTTCTTCAGCTAGGGAGAGAAAAGGCTGAGAAATGGGTCAGTGTAATGTACTTCTCCTAGTTCACCACCTTCCCGGTCTGTAGCTGCAGATCCCAAACCCTGCAAGACCTCCTTTTAGAAATCAGTACAAGTGCTAGCACACATTACTGACTCTGGGACCACGATTAATCTGGAACTAGGCTAAATTCACACTTCCTCAATTAGGAAAAACTTTGTCCTCCTATGTGTAATGTACTACTTTTCACTGAGTGCTTCTGAATAGTCCTCATTTCTATAATACTTTTCCCAACAGCACATTAAGTGTGCCTTTACCATCTGCCACATGCGGCTTGACCTCTCTCTTGTACTTTGTTACTATTCATATAAAATACCATATAAAGAGTAGGAAGGGTAAGGCAGTTGGCTTTCACAAAGTAAATAAAGGGAAAAATTGAAAACAACCTGTAACAGACATTTATGAAACAATATTATTTGCTTTCTATTCCTTCACATGTTCAAAGTAGATTCTTCAAGCTACAGTCACTGGTATAGTATTCATTACTCTTTCTCCTTTTTTTTTTTTTTTCACTAAAAGAGTGATTTTATTTTAAACTTGAATAGTGAAGACTTTCTCTGAGAAGGTTTATAATAAGCATACTATAATAAGAACTAGGCTATCAGAAAGAAACAAAAAAGCACCATTGCTTTAAATTCATAACATTGGGAAAACAGTAGAAGGAATAAAAAAACCCCAAACAACTCAGTGTAATAAGCCTTCTAGACAGTTTCAAGCACAGAACTAGAAGGAGCTCAGGAGAACTGACTCCCTTTTCTCCTTTGCAATGCCTAATGAAGATCATGTGCTCCTTGTCATTAGCAGCTATAGACATGTGAAATATCTGCATTAATTCTCTGGGTGACTTCAGAGGGAATCTTTTGCCTGTCAGGGCAGAGCTGGTCCCTGTGGGATACTTGTCCACTTATGTGAAAAATCCTGAGAACTGACAATTCTATATATAGAATATATAGAATATATAGAATTGTAGAATTACAGAATGGTTTGGGTTGGAAGGGACCTTTGAAGACCATCTACTCTGACCCTCCTGCCATGTGCAGCAACACAAAGAAGTTTCCACATCTTCACTTAAGAGCTCAGACCCATTGGTTTTATTGTCAGAAAGATTTCCCTGAAATCAATCCACTTTTCTTCCTTCCAATTTCATCTAATTTTCTCAGGTAACATTGCACTTTTTGGCAACTAGTCTAAAATTTTGCTTTTTAGTAGTTCAACTACAGATATTAAAGCTGCATGGCATCTTTTAAAATAAACTTACTTTTTAAATAACAGTTGATTGATGCCAAAATGTTTCACAAAGGTGTATAGCTTTTGACATAATTTTTGATGGTAGGTTTTTGAGGTCACAAGTAAAATTTGTGGCAACTATAAGAAAACATACGTAGGCAGAGAGGAAATTAGAAAACTAATCTTTTCACTACAAAAATGCATGTTCCTTTTTGGTGAAATATTAATTTTCCTTGTTTTGAATTCAGATTACCAGAAAGTCTTTAACTGCTATAATAAAACCATATTGTCAGTCCTTAGCCAACTTTTATATATGAATGTTACGGCAATGGAATTGTAACCTCAGCTTCTTTTTCTTCACACATACATGCATAGAGGGATGAATTCTAATCGTCTATCTCTTCTGGGTTTGGTACTATTCAATATTTTTGTTAATAACCTGAAAGGAGTAGAAAACAGGCTTATTCATCTTACAGATACTGTTTGCTGGGAGGGGGGAAACCAAACGAATAGGACACAAGGGCAGAATTCGTGACAATTTTAATAAATCAGAGATATAGACAGAAAATATGACAATATTCAGTGGTGGTAAATGCAAGATGCCATGCTTAGGATTAATTAACCACATAAATACAGGATGACAAATAACTGTCTATAAACAATTCTATAAAAAAATAAATGAGGGGTTGTAAGGGGTCACAAAGGGAACATGAGTCAACAGTGTTACGCTGTTGTGAAAAAGGCAGATGCCTCAGGATATGTACAGCAGGAAAGAGTATGACTGGAAGGAAATGTGAGCTAATCTCTTTATTTTGTTCAGTGTTTCATTCAACACTATGGCCTTAGACGGACTATTGTGTCTAGTCCTGGGCACTATGCTTCAACAAACTCATAGATCAGTGCAGAAAATCTAGGGGAAAAAAAAAGGAAGAAAGAAAAAGAAAGATCAGAGGCTTAAAGTATGGCCTACAGGGAAATGCTAAAGGAAGTGAGTTGTTTGATTCAGAGTAGAGAAGACTAAAGGATGGCATTTGCTTTAAATAACAGTTAGACAAACAAAAGGGATGAGATGATTTCTTGAAGTTCTTTTCTGGTCCCAGGATTTCAGGATTCCTAGTCACTAAAATAAATTGGACTATAGTACTGTGGAGCAGAGACACCAGGCAGAAATATATAATACCTTCAAGGTAAAAAAATAGAGGTATCTCTACCTTCGCAGAATTCTTACTGTAGAAACTTATGGAAAGACAAGAATGCAGCTGAAGCAGAAAGCGACAATGTGAAGTAGTAGCACACAGTTTATGTAACTCACTGTACAAAAACGTTTTAAAATCTGCTTGTACTGTACCATCTATAACTTCCACTCCAGAAATATTTCAAGAAACAAACACCCAATCCTTACTGTGAGTTTATTGAACTTTCAAATTCATAGTGTGACAATTTCACCATTTTCATCAGTGTTCCACTATGACAAAACTCTGCCAAGAACAGGATTTCCTGATATTCCTATTTATCTGCAAATCATCTGGACTTCCTTGTCATTGTGAAAATGTCTTGAGATCTTTTTTTCATTTTACAATCAAACAAAAAGCTATTAAAAGTATAGCTTCTATACAAATATAACTTCTGTAAAAGGAATGTATTGGACCTCATAGGAGTTTAAATGTTCTATGCCTGTAAAATTACCAGTTTAATATTTTGGTAAGCACAAAATCAGAAAAAAAAAATAAGACTTATAAAACGTTGTGATTATGAGTTATATTTCTTAACATATATATTTCTATAATATCTTTCAGTCAGCTCTATATTGTATGGTTTACTCTTGTGAAATCCAAAATGGAAAAAGTAAATTGATGATGAAGGGTCAAAGTTTTGTACTTGAAAATGCATGGGTAAACATCACTGCAAAATGGGCAGCTTATTCAATATTTATCTTAAATACCATAATTTTTACTTCTTTCTGAATTTCTGATACCCAAACTTAAAAGTCCTCATCTTGTTACATCTGGGAAATGGTACTAGCTGGATGAAAAAAGAAAACCTGCTGAGAAGAGAAGCAGTGACACAGTGCTTAAGCTCTGTTTTAGAAACAACATACAGAGACTGCACCCTTCATCAAACTGCACTGATTCTTCCCTTGCTAACTGTTTTTATCCCTAGACACCAAAATGGTGATGGGAATTGGTGAGGCCAAGTCTTGTGAGTCCCCTGTGGAACCTGGTGTGGTGGACAGTAGTTGCTAACTCCTTCAGACAAAAGAGGACAATACAGACACCTTATAACAGGTAACAGGCAGAGCATAAGATCTAGAAAATGCTGGAAGCTGTGGTCTTTTGTTTCCTTGCAAGGGCAGCTGAGGGGCTATAACTGAATGTGTTGCACTCAGCAAAACCCAGGTAGTTTTTCCTGCCCACAACTTCATTCCTGAAGCATGCAGACTTAGGGCCTGTGTTCCTCTTCCTGTGTTGTGGTGGAACAAGGAAAGAATACCTAGGCTTGCGTGCCACTAACAGGTGCAGTTGAAGTCAACCTGAAAAGGTATGAGACTGCCTAAAGAGCAGCCAGTTTCTCCATCTTAAAAAAATAAATAAATAAAATAATAGACACCAGAAACCTTGTAACTTGGTAAATAGAATAGGAGACCAGGTAGCAATAACAAGAAAAGTGTTTCCATTTTAGAAAAATAAAAATTCTTATCAGCTACGCACCATGCGCTATACTTTAAAAGCTTTTGAGCAGAGCATTTCTTTACTGATAAAAGGTTTAAAATGTGGCAGTATTTAGACCAAAAAGTCTTGATTAGCTGTGGCAGATGAGTCAGCAGAGAAACAGTTCACAATGCAATTCAGATCTTCCATTTTGACATACGCTGTTAGGGGCTCGCCATAGTCACTCCAAAAAGGCAAAGAATGAAAGGAAGAAAGTAAGGGGAGGGAAGGCAGAAAGGGGAACAGAAAACAGAAAAGGAAGGTCTGACATCATTAATTTAATCTTGAAAATATCATAAGGAAAAGGATATGTAAACAGCATTCTTTGTCCTCATGCATTTTGCAGAGGTTTTGGATTTAGCATACAAAATTTACTCTCCCATTGCAGGAGAATCTTCAAGGTATCGGTGCATTAGATTCTTGTGACGTCCTTTAGGTAGAAAGTTAGTCTTGCAGTCAGGGAAGGTGGTGCCTTAATATTACGTTTTATGGTACAAGCTCTTTTCTGGGTTTTGAGAGAAAGAAAATGTTACATACTGTACCAGATGTACAGTAGAGCTGGATGACTAGGTTGATGTTAGGAAGGGTTGCAGAACAGAAGCAGCAGATCACTGTAGAGAAAAAGTGAAATGGCAAGCCTACCCTGCTACCAGGGCTGTAAAGTCAAAGGCTAGGGTAATACTTATCTCTTGATAAGAGTAGATGATGGGACTCACAGCAGCAGCAACCTAAGAAAAAAATTATATGATTGCAGAGCTTTCACCCTGCCTGATTAGAACCACAAAAACTTGTCTTTGTGCACCAAATTGCATATGCCTAAATTCTGAAAGATTACTTTCTTTTCTTCTTTGTAGCCTGAGCCTGAATTGAACAAGTAAGTTATGAGTAATTAACACTCAAGCCTATTTAAATTTCAAAGATGTAAAAGTCTTTCTCTCTTGTTTTCTGGATTGGTACACATTGTTTTGATTTCAAAAATGTTTGTTTAATCAGAAAAAGTGGAGGGTTTTCCCTGTACTTTATGGGATGTGATCAAAGGCTAAGAATGTATTAGGACGAGGAGAGATTTTCCAGAACCCATGTTTTTACCACTGTGGATCAAGTAATGCACTTTTTCTAATATAATCATATGAATTCTATCTTTCACTTGCTACTAATATGGCTCAAAACTGACCTAGGAGTATAAACAGAAAATACTGTTGGATCTAACAGCATACTGTTAAATTCCCATCAGCCATATCATATCATGAGAGCTTTCTCACCACACTGTTAAATTTTGTACAGTTCTTGACACACTCATATTTTCACCAAACATACATTTTCATGCCTCGTAATTGTACTACATCTAAATGCAGAACTACAGGGAGACAGGTAGATAAAAAGTGCAGATGGTGCTAAGAAAAATCTTTCAGCACATCTTCAACCATACATTATTCTTGTATGTTTTATACTGCAGCCGTGTGCAGTAACTGTAGCCCATCACACTGCACAGATGGAAGGGCAAGTTTGAGGGCGATTGAGCATGTGGATTTTCCCAGTGTGTCACAATTACAGAAACATCTGTGCTAAATAACTTCAAGCTGATCCACAGCAAAAATTGGCAATGTCCAATAACTTTCAATATCCCTTTTTTCCCCTGTGGTGAGATGGCCAAGTGATTGCAAGTTGGACTATAGCATAAAACATGCAGCTTCTTTATTTCAAGGCCAATTTAGAGATTTCTCCCATGGTATATTACCTACAAAATGCGTATGTTTTTTTGTTACTTAGCTCTATAGAGCCTGAGTTTCAGGGATGCCACATGCCTGCAGCTATCGACTTCAATTAGAGGTGTGGATATGTAGGATCTCTGAAAATCAAGTCCTGTGGGGGTATTTTTAATTGATTTTGATTTGCAGAGGGAAAGAGAACTGCCTGGGTGGCATGATCATAAAAGAACAGAAGGGAAATAGAGGCAATTTGCTTATAGGAACAAAGATTAAAAACTGTGATCACATCTAATAGTTACATTGTGCCATCACAGCATAGAAAACATTCATTCTTTGTTTCTTTCTTCTGATGGAGATAGTAAAGATAGTATTCCCCTGAAAAAATATTACAGAACAGAAAACCTTCCCAAATACCCTCAGTAATATAATACCACTCCCATTAATATGTTCAGACCACACTGCAGTTTAAGAAAATTTGCTGTTCCTTGTTTATAACTGAGTTGCAGCACAGTTTCTCACCCTGCGTCCTCCCACAGCATTGGAACCTGGAGGTTTTTGTGGTTGTAAGTACATAAACTCAAATATAGCACATTTCCAATTCCTTATGCACTACTACAGAATATTTTTTCAATCCTTGTGCCCTTTTTATTTATTTCACCTAGAAAAGCACTTCAATGCAGTCAGCAGATTTTATTCGCCTCCTCCGAGTATTAGAAATAGAAAGATACATATATTTCTCAGCTGCCACACACTACATAATTTCTCTCTAATGCATGACAGAGCATTGTAATAGGCTGCCCAGAGAGGTTGCGAAGTCTCCTTCCCTGGAGGTATTCAAGAGCTGCCTGGACACAGTCCTGAGCAGTGTGCTCGAGATGACCCTGCTTGAGCAGGGAAGTTGGACAGGATGACTTCCAGTAGTCCCTTCCCACCTCAGCTATTCTGTGAATCTACAGTTCTGTGATTCTGTGATTTTGTGGTGCACATTTTCCCATGTCCAATGGGAACTTGGGTCCAATGTCACTTGGGACATTGCAAGTGAAGAATGCTTTTCCTCAAAAACTGTTATTACTCTGTAGTGTAATAGACTCATAAGTAGGATTTTTTCCCTTATATCTACTTTGGATTTTATCTTCCTGAGTTCCACTCCAATTTCTTCCAAGAATACTGTTATTTGACTAAACAGTTACTTAACTGTTACAAGAGTCTTGAAATATTAGCTAACTAGTGACATACCTCTTATCTGATATTCAGCCAACTTAAACAGTATTAGTTCTCTCATCTTTATAAACCAGTCTCTGTCATCTTTATAAACCAGTCTCCAGTTTTGATAATTACTGTTACATGTTTTCAAATTCTCCCAAGTTAATCTCTGATTTCCTACTTTTAGAGCTGCATTTACTATAATATTCTAACTACCATCATATCTGAACTGCAGAGGAACTGTAATCTCTTGGTTTATGATGTGACTCCTCAGAGGAAATAGCCAAAATCATAAAAATTTTAATTCAGCTTTATCTTTTTGCCGGCTCTTGCACAGTTTTTTGCAGTTTTGTGTATATACATCTCAGGATGGACATATAGCTAATTGGTGTCTGAATACGGTCTTCTTTCAAAGATGTTAAGCTTCTAAGCAGGCATAATGCAAAAAAGAAAAAAAAAAAAGGGGGAGGAAGGGAAGCAGCCATAATTGAAGGAGAGACTGGAAAACTGAAAGAATTTCTCTGTGTTTTTCCTTCCTAAGGATCCATCCACTCCTAGTGCACACCCACCTGAAGTCAACCAACAGCCCCTCTTTCAGAGTTTCTCTCTGCCAACTCCTAACAAATGCTAAATTTGTCAAATGATGGTGCTATTGTGTCCCCATAGCAACAAGCTTTCTGGCCTGAGTGACAGTATTTCCATATTGTCACCTGGAAAATGTCCCAGATAAATAGAGGGGCACCTGGAGTTTTCTTGCAACGCAAATATCTATTTCTTTTCCCTTCCCAATTCTTCTTATATTAAAGGGAATTTATTTATACTCATCGCAACAGACAGTATGATGGAAGCTGAGCATTTGAAATGTGTTTTAAAATTCTGTAAATATGTCTTTTCAGTGGATTTTATGTTCCTTTTGAAACAGCTGTACATTTTAATGCTATCTTTAAAAATAAATAAATAAATACCCGTAAGTAGCATATCAAGATCTTGATAACTGAACAAAAATTCATATAGTGTATTATGTGACACATTCTTCATGCTTTTAAAGTTGATGAAAAATACAAGACAAATGTAAGAGAACTGATGAAAATGTTTTCCTTGAGGAGAGACAAATTTCTAACCTATGTATGTATAATGTGCTACTCTACCGTGTGTTATTAATAATTTTCCAGAGTAACAGTGTTAGGATTATACATCCTGATTATGCATATATTAAAAGTGGAGATCAATGAGAAATAAAAGCAAAAGAAATCCCACCAGTCTCAAGAGAATTGGCTGAAATTTACACCACTGAAAATCTGGCATTCATGTCACCTATCTCCAATTTTAACAGTATTTTTCAGTTACATTATTTAAGCTCACTGAATCTTGGAGATTACTTTCAGTCCATTTACCATGACCACCTAAGGTCATAACTGAAAGAATAACTCTGTGTTTTCGAACCATGTGCAAACTACCTTTATCAACATCATTACAACATTCAGGTAACGTCACTCCAAGTTAGCATGTGGATTAAAGAGAACAGAAGCTAGTTTATTGTCTTCTGGACAAGATGTAAGACTACACAGTGATATTTGAGTGAATGGTGAAGTCAGCTCCTGTACCCTTGCCAAATGCAGTTTTTGTGCCTAGTTCTATCACCCAGGTTACCAACACAGTTTCAACAAAACACAACTTTTTTCTTCTGAGCTGTATAGTAATGCTACCATATCCCTTTACATGACTGATATGCTTCATATCAAGCTTTCAATAGTGAAGCATAATGAAAGCACACTCTATTAATTACATATTGCTAATTATGTGGGTGCAAGATTGTTATGGTGGTTAATTAGCAAACCTTTGCAATGGTTTTCAAGAAGCTTTACTAAAGAAAGGATTGAATGTCCACAATATATCAATACAAATAACACAAACTCACAAACTAAAAGCTTATTCTGAAAATTAGGACCCCATACAGGCAGTTTTGATATAGGGATACGATAAGGACAAAATCAAAAATATTTAATAATTTAATGTAAGCAATGAATCATTTATGAAATAATCAGTATCTTTTTCATCTGAGAATAATAGAGAGAAAAATGGATAAAATGTATTTCAAGGAAAGAGATCGACTTGCTTGCAAAGATTAAACTAAAAATTTAATAACTTTATGGAGAAGTCCTGTAAACCCTAAATAACATACTAAAATATATTTCATTCACACATTTTGTCCTAGCTGTTCCCGTTAGTTATGTCTGTATTGTCTATGATTCTATTATTTTACATGATACCTGAGAATTATTCTCAATGACTGAGAATTATTTTACTGTAAGGCAAAAGCTTATTTGAAGATTGCAAAAGCACTGGATTGGGGAATCACTGGGTTCCACAGATGAGATACTTCCCTGAGAATTGTTTCCATCTGGGCAAATACAAAATACAATTAGCAGCAAAACACCTGAGGTGGTTAGGTTATACAAGTTCAGGGCAAAACTCTGCATGACAGTGAAAGAAGCAGTTGTTATGGGTATGGGACAAGCTGGCAGGTTGGACAAGGCCTAGAGACTGAACACAGGAGCACAGTGCTGGAAGGCATAACCTGAGGGCAACACAGGCCATCCCATGTCTCCACAGGCAAGCCTGTCCTCACCTTCACACAAGTCCAGATCACCAAAGATTCACAACACCCAATATACAAAATGCAGAGGACGAAAACCTGTAAAACTTCTGTTTACCTCAGGAAGAATGAAGGAGGAACGAGCATTTCTTGCAAAGATCCCATGCTTGGGCTTTGTTTTTACTGCTCCAGAACTGTTCTTCTTTTCCCTACTCATCTTTGTGTTTAGAAGACTATAGCTTTAAAAATGATGCAAGCAATTGCTTCAAATTGCAGGTAGATTACTGTTGTACATAATACTGTGACTTCTGATCTGACTCCTCTAATATTCTTTTTTTCCTGTACATCTGAGCTTAGATCAGGTCATCCCACTGCCTGCTGAGTGGTTGCTGCATTTAATCTACAATAGGGTTACTATATGTAAGTATAGTATTGCAAATGCGTGCAACAGAATCCCACTGAGGCAGAACATACATAGCCTGCAGGTACTCATGGTTCATCAGGAAAGCCTTAAAGCCTATTCAATGCCAAAGACTAAAGATTTTTATGTCTCTATCTGCCATTTTGCAATCTATTACTGACTCAAAGTTAGTGAATGAAGGGTTTTTCCTTATGTATCAAATTAAAAAAAAAAAAAAAAAGCAAAAAGAAGAACCCCAAAAAAACAGGATGTCATATGTTTCCTTATAATATGATATGATTCATGCTTCATCCTTCATGCAAGCCAATAGTTTTTTGATTTAGAGCCTGGATATCTATAAGCCATCAGTACAAAGTAACCTGCTACACAGAATTTATAGGATAAATCCCTTATATAAGGGTTCATGTCTATTCAGCCCGAACATCCTACATCTATCTATTTAATCTAGCTAATAGATCTATCTCTATATTTATAAAGCATCCAGTCACTGGTAGCCAGATGCTACTAGTGTAAATACAATTTATTGACAAATTGGTTTTGTTGCTGACAGATACAGTTCTGTCACTAAGGAAATGTGTCTTTTAAGAAAAGTTATCACTGTGTTGAGATATTTTATAAGATTTTATGTCCATTCACATTCTGACTCATTATACTATTTTATTGAACTGGCATATTTATATTTGCAATAGCTTTGTGGTGGGGACACAGGGAAGGACAACACAGCTGAAGAGTCCCGAACAATTGTCTGAGCAGCAGTGTCTCTCCTATCATGTGAGGTAGCCCTTCAGATGATATACTTGTTAGAGGTGTTACTTAAGTAATCAAAAGGTTAATTTGTGAAAAATCATTGCAGTTTCATTTCCTTGATCCTTATTATTCATAGTAAATGTGTAAAATGTTTCCACATTGTGAATATTTTCTCCTGAATTATATTTCTTATTAATTGCCTGGAATGATTATGCTCATTATATATCTAGGTTGATACAGGGTCAGCTGAGAATGACTTTCATAGAAATGAAACATCCACGTTTAAGCTCACACATAAGAGAGCTACTGTTTCAAGAGGACAATTCCTGCTGCTGTTCCTAATAGTGAAGGTCCTGCTGTGCTACTTTTGTTTCTATGATGGGACAAGTTCTTGCCTGCAGGCGAGACTGAACTTCCAAAATGATCGTGTTATTCTCTGTGTCTAGTGAGCAATGTGGAAAGCATGGGGTTTTGATTTGAGGATGCAGGAGAGCTGTAAGGATTTAATGTCTGAAATGAATCACGCTGCTAGAATTCACTCTGCCACTGGTCAGTCATCCTTTCTGTGCTCACATATCGCTGCAAATCATTGCATGCCGGTATATTAAAGGAATATTTCTGCATTTGTTGTGTCAGTGAAAATTTTATAATGGCAGGAGTTTATCATGTTTTTATTGTTTCGGTAAAGGAAATGCATGTGGAGCTGTGGTAAATGAATTCTCAGCGAGACCATAGAGCTTCAAATCTGAGCTGACACATAGTGGTGAACTATATGTAGTACAAATGCCCTCCATTTTCTGACAGAAACTAGGACTAACCATGCCCTCTGGAGCAGTGCAATTCCCATGAAACTGAAGCTGCCTTTTCCATGCCTCTCACCAAAAGCTTCAGAACAGCCAGTCCCTATCTTTTACCCACTAGATGTGCCTCATTTATTTCAGATTTTGAAGTAGAAAAGAAACTGATTGCTAAATGACACCATGGAGAAGATAAATGGAGATTTTTACTGTTTTATCTATGGGCAGTAATGGCACTTTTCCTAAGAGTAACAGCATCACTTCCAATGGTACTTAATGGCTAAATCTGTGATTTTATGCTATGAAGACTCATGTCTTTGTAGATGACTGCCATTGTTCTGGAGTACCTTTAAGATAACAATGTAAGGGCACATCCTTGTTAAGACTTCTGTTATGAAGAGTCACATTCCAGGACCTTCACTGTCCGTTGCATACAATTCAATTTTACATCATTTTTATTTCATTTTTCTCAGAAACTACAATTACTCAGATATTTTACTTTTAACTACTTCTGTTTTCTTTTAACTGTTTGATTCTTATTTTTCTTTGCACATGCTGCATACTAAAACATGTTCAGTCAACCTGGAAAAATCAACTCAAAGATGTAACAGGAGCCCAGGCAACTCAGGTTTTGATTGCCTCAAATCATTTTAATAAAATCTGAGAGAAAGAGTTGTGTGTGGTGCTCTGTAATGCATGGAGGTGTCAGGGTCAATTTGAGTCCCCACAACAAATCAAGAGCGTGTTAGGCCTCCTGCAACTCATGGTGGCAAGTGACAATTGCCAAGAATGTTATTCTCAGTGAAGCCATTAGGATACAATGCTGTGGAAAACCCATCGCTGCTGATCATCCACTGTGCCAGCAGAACCAATATTTACTCACATAAATCCAGATAATGCTATATTTGTCTGTATAGCTCTGGTGAGCATCTTTTCCTATTTCCAGTACAATTAAAGTTAATGTCTTAGAATTGAGCATGACTTCCTGTCTATAAGTATTTCTTCAAAATCAATGCCCATATTAGTCAGTACAAGTGCTACATTTCACTCAGCTGTATGTGTACTCAGTGCATTTTTTCCCTGTCCCACCATGACCTTTCAGAGTTTTGGTGTTCCATATTTCTCAATAAACAAATAAAGATAAAGCAAACCAAAGTATTACCATTTCCATCTGATACTTTTTCTGGTTCCTGCACCTAATGATGCAACCTCTGTTTCTCTCTGTTCTCAGGATCATTCCTTTCTGAACACACCTGACATGTATAAGGTTTAATATTTTACAGGTAGAAGGCTTAGTTTGCCAGGCTAGGAACATACTCCAATTTCTTTCCATAATTCTAATGAGACAGAGCAGTCAAAAGCTTATTGCTGCAACCACAGAAAATAAGATATATGGATGCTTTTCTTCAGAAAGCGATGCAAGGCAGCTTGAGTCTTCCACTGAATTTCTCCATTCATCTCCCAAAGTAAAGTTTCCACACCTGCTAATGGAACAAACACTATTATGAGTATTAAATTCTTTTCCTAGTTAAAGAAATTAGACAAGATTGGCCCAGTCCGAAGCACACTGTGCAACTGTACCCAAACACTGGCTTTATGTCTAATGATTATGATTTCCAGAAGACTGCACCTGCAGAGGGAGATCTTTGTGTGTTATAGCTCATTCCCGGCTAACACATTAAGAAAGGGTGTTATGGAACCAAGGATCCTCTAAATGATCTGCCACTACTAGCAGAGTTCTGAGAGTTCTCCACAGCTGGAAAAGGTTATTCAAAACTCTGAAAATGACAGCAGCACATACTGTGTATCCCCTCCTTTCCCAGCAAATGAGGAGATGCCCACTGACTTTTGTTTGTTTGCTTCTGTCTGTTTCTGATGTGAATTATTCATTACTTCTGGCTTTTTGGACTATTTGAAGATGCAGCATCAGCATTTCAGTTTCAGAAGATACAGCACAAAGGCAAAACCCATTCATGTTCTAAATGGCGGCAACACATCTAGCTCTAGAAATGGCTATATCTGAGATATTATATTCTGAACCAGATGGTGCTGTCAGACAGTGCAGAATGACAACTTTTAAATGATGTAGAATGGATAACGTGCCCAAGCAGTGAAGGAATTCTACCTCCATTTGATGCATGTTTATAACTGCAGCTACAGATGGCACAACATGGATCATCTCAGGAGGAAAAGCAAGACATCCTCATGGCTGATTTTATCTTAAAAGAAACTGTCAGAACATTTATAAATTAGGAAGGCAAGGCCTTTGTTCCTAGTGACTGCCTATGGTTTCCTTACGGTAGAAGAAATAGCGGATAATAGAAAGAATTGGAGATTTTAATAAATTTATTTTCCACCTGAAAAGCTACAGAATAGTATTGATTCAAATCAAAGAACATTTCTGATGAAAAAAATACATATTAAAATGCAACATATTCATTTCTTCTTCAAAAACCAGTTCAAAATTTCAGGTCAAAATATTTTTCAGATCAAAACATAACTTTGGAATGAAACAGTAAAATTGAAAGAGGTTGAAATTGTCAAAATAAAATTATGTCATTGAACCACAGTTCTTGTGGTTCACACATTACTTGACAATTCCATTTTGTGGACAGTTCTTAAGTAATTATTTTTTATCATATTTCATTGTCAGCAACTTCTGCTCATCTTGAAAATATTCATGAACAAGCAAAGTGTTTCTTACCCAGTGCTAATTCAAATATGAGTTTTACAAAGTTAGAGCAACTATTCAAAATGTAGACTTTCCTATGCAAATATCTCAGGAATACATTCTGCATTCAGCCCACCTAACACCATAACAGTACTAGATTACCAAATTTATATAAAAATGAGAAACAACCTTTGTCTTCTCTTAGAATAACTTGACTCTTAACTACAGGGACCACATGCCAAATTATCTTCTTTCACTCAAACTAATGCAAATTAGCACATCAGTCCACTGATGTACACTAAAACCATCTTTTATGCAGAAAAAAAAATAACAATTCCTGTCACATATATTTTAATTGTGGCACCATACAGAAGATGAATTACATTTCAGAGAAACACCTCTGCATGTAAAATTAGCCACTGAATTGATAATGAGAGAAAAAAAAAAGAAAAACAAACAAAAATAAACCTCCTACTTAATGCAACATGCAAGTTACTTCTTTTCCTGTAGAAATATATTGGAAACATTCCAGTAAAAGTGGCTTAATTTTGCTGATCTCAGCCTACTGAAACCATGACAAAATTAGCTGAGTGACAGATTTGCAATGACAAATTGGTGGAATTTTTATCTAGAAGGGGAAAACATACACAAGGGAATATTTTACTAATTTAGGACTAAAATTTAGTCTTTAATAATTTAATAGAGATACAGAGAACAGCCACATAAGCTAAACATTTATTGCAAGCAGCTTAACTCTATGCCATGTTTCTCTTGGTCTGTATGGCATATATGTCTTTTCAAAAAGGATACAAATTGAATTTTGGGTGGAATGGCTAAGAGGGAAGATCACAGATGGAAATCTTACCTCATATAGAGGTGTGGGGAAAGGAATACACAGCATGGTGTAGAGAAATTAATGAAGAAGTTCTGCAAAATGTAGCAAGTGAATGAAGAGTTTTGTCTTTCCAGGGAAGCATTTATTAGAACTTACTGTTTCATGAAAATAGAGCTTTTAAATTACATATTATATAAAGTATTCCATATAATTTCCAGATACTTTCTTATTGGAAACAATTTTATGCCTAAATTTGCTCAGCTACACAAGGAAAAGAACTTTATGGAACTCATGGTCTCTTCTCTTGAAGCGTTATATTTTTGCAGAATTAGAATGGATGGGATTGCTGCTTTCTGTTCCAGAATAAACACACATTCATACGCTTTTTTTGTGAGATTTCTTTCAAAGGCTTATCTACATTCATCTAGCTCTAGCAAAATTATGGCATCCACCAACAGCTAGTTTTTGCTTTCTTGTTTGTTTTGTTCCCACTGGCTTTCCAAACATTATAAGCAAAGCCAGCAAAAGCAAATTTACATTGGCATAGCTACTTCACATAATAGTTCTGGTAGTGTAGTGATGCCAACCTGGGGAAGAGACTTTACACAATACTGGCGGGCAATGTTGAGAAAATTAAGCCAAGCCATATTTTTAACTATGGAATATAAATATCTTGACTTGTTTTTTATTTGTTTTACTAACAAAATGTATAACTCATCATAGGATCTACAGTGCTACACACAGCATGGGCAAAACCCCAGAAGAGCTGGAAGCCACTGTGCAGCAGGAAAACTATGACATTGTTGCCATCACAGAAAACTGGAGTGCTGCAATGGATATCTATAAACTGTTCAGAAAAGATAGGCAAGGAAAGGAGAGATGATGGGGTCACCCTGTATGTTAGGGAGGGTTTTGATTGTCTAGAGCTTCATGATGATAACTAAAGGGTTGAGTGTCTACGGGTAAGAGTCAGGGGAAAGGCCAATAAGGCAGATATTAGTGAGAGACTGTTATAGGCCACCCAACCAGGACGAAGAGGCAGACAAAATATTCTACAGGCAATGGGAGGAATCTCACAGTCACTAGCTCTTTTTCCAGTGAAGGATTTCAATTTGCCAGATGTCTGCTGGAATATAATAGCATGGAGAGCAAACAGTCTGGGGGGTTCCTGGAGTGTGTGCCTGTGAGGGAGCCAACTATGGAAAGCACCCTGCTGGACCTGTTGTTTGTGAACAGAGAGGGGCTTGTGAGTGATGTCATAGCTAGAGGTTGTCTTGGGCATAGCAATAACAAAATGATGGAGTTCTCAGTTCTCAGAGAAGTAAAGAGAGGGATCAGAATTGCTACCTTGGTCTTCCAGAGAGCAGACATGGGCCTGTTTAGCAACCTGGTTGACAGAGTCCTCTGAAAGGCAGTCCTGAGTGGCAAAGGAGTCCAGGAAGGCTGGATATTCTTCTAGAAGGAAATCTTAAAGGTGCAGGAATGGGTGTCCCCATATGCCAAAAGACGAGCTGAAGAGTAGCCTGGGTGAACAGAGAGATTTGGCTGGAACTCAGGCAAAAAAAGTGGAGTTTATGGTGTATGGAAGAAGGGGCAGACAACTCAGGAAGACTACAAGGATGTTGTGAGGTTATACAGAAAGGAAATTTGAAGGGCCAAAGCCCAACTGGAACTGTAAAAGATAATAAAAAATGTTTCTATAAGTAAATTGACAACAAAAGAAGGGCTAAGGAGAATCTTCATTCTTAACTAGAAGCAGGGGAAACATATTGACAAAAGAGGAAGGAAAGGATAAGGTACTTAGTGCCTCTTTGCCTCAGTCTTTAATGGTAAGGCCAGCTCTTCTCCAGGTAATCAGCCTGGAGAATGAGCTGAAAGACAGGAATGGGGAGGACAATGAAGTCCCCATAATCCAAGGGGAAATGGTCAGCAACTGGGCCAGATGGGACCTACCAAAGGGTACTGAAAGAGCTAGGAAAATTCTCACCAGGCCACTTTCCAGCATTTCTTAGCAGTCTTGACGAACAGGGGAGGTCTTACATGAGTGGATGTTAGCAAATGTGATGCCCATCTACAGGAAGGTCCAGAAGGAGGATCTGGAGAAATACAGGCCTTTCAGTCTAACCTCAGTGCCTCAGAAAAGGTTATGGAAAAGATCATCTTGAGTGCAACTGTGCAGCACATACAGGACAACGAGGTGGTCGAGCCCGGTCAGCATGGGTTTGTGAAAGGCAGATCCCTCTTGACTAACCTGATCTTCTTCTATGATAAGGAAATCCACCTAGTGGATGAGGAAAAGGCTGTGGATATTGTCTACCTAGACTGTAGTAAAGCCCTTGACATCATTTTCCACAGCTTTCTCCTGAAGAAACTGGTATTAGAGCACCGTAGGGAAGGGTACTGCCTTGTAATGAAAAATAGGACTAATTCAAAAGTGGAAAGTTCCTGCCTAGCAGAAAATAGTTTCAAAGTTCTGTAAATTATTTCCTTCCAGGCATTTTCTTTTAATAGCTTGTTCTTTTTTCTTTCTTTTTTCCCTTGCGGTTTGTTTTTTTCCCCCTTTTGGTAGAAATAGCTTTTGATTCACATACTATGTAGGATGTGTTTTTCCTTCAACCTTTTGACATCACATCAGTTCCCACCTCCTCAACATCACTGTAACAGATAAAATCTAAATTGTCAAATATAGAAACAACTCTCTTTTTTCAAGCACTTCTTCCAGGTTCTGGTCTTTCTACAAAGACTAAGTTTTCTCTTTGACATAGTCCTCTGCTACATAGCTCTATAGATGATTTCACACCACAGCACTTTCATGCAGACAGGGTTGCCCCAAAAGTTCTCAACAGAACAAAATTCACCAGCACTGATACTGGTGAATCTTTATAAAATTTCTTTCCAATGGTCACTAAGTTTCCTCAGACCAAAGCTTATGTTCACAGTTTACAAGAGCAGAAATGACATAGTCACCGACAAGTGCCAACAGCACTATTAGCTTGAGCACATATGCCGTCCAATCCAATTTTAGGCTCTGCAGACCTGCCCATAGCTGCAGTTCATGAAAGGTTAGCTCTGTCATTTGTAATCACTATACAAATAACAGACTAGTGTCACTGTTCCCATTTTGCTGGATAGTGGGGCTTTATCCACTTGCTCTTTTCCCTGGAGTACTAGGGCAATCTTCATTAGAGTTTCCTAGAAACCTAGGATAGATAAATACATTGTATGAGAGTTGTGTTTCCTCTCCTGCTGTGCACATTCACCTTTCCCATAAGGCCATATTCAGAAGGTGAGGAGAGGAACTGGCCTGAGCCTGGAAGCATTAGTGATGCATTTCATTAACTATCTGATGTGGCCAAAATGTGCATCAGTTGTGTCAGTTACCAGTGAGCAAGCATCTTATCCATTTTGCATTATGTCCTGTGGTCACAGAAGCTGTGGGACAGTTTCTTGTGATCTTCCTGGGCCTCTTGGGATCTTTCCTTGTCTTCTTGCAGCACCTATTCTTGCTAGTTCAAGTCCAGGCATCCTTGGGCAAATACAACATAACACATCTAACTTTTGTGTTGCAGAGTACTTGGTTTTACTCAAGAAAGCCTTCTGAACTGAACCATTTCTATTCTGAGGCCTTAGTTAAGATTGGTATGCTAAATGGCTCTTGCTAAAGTAGATGCAGGGACTTACAGAAACAGAAATTCCCTCTGAGCTCCTAATTCCAAACTATTTTTTCAGACACATACATATTTTTCTAAAAGTGCTTATCACTGCCTAATTTCTCCTGTCTGATTTCAGCCTGTAGGCAGAGAGCACTACACAGGTATGACTGCATGTAGATTTGTCTGACATCTGGCATCACTATGGACTGTCCCTCTTCATCTTTATGGTTTATTTTATCCCCTAAAATTCTGCAACTGTTTTATTTCTTCCCTGTATTTTTTATTCTTTTCTGATACTTTCATTTAATTACAAACATCTTCCTTCCTCATTTGGATTGCTTTGTAAAGATAGATCACCAAATGAAAATATCGCAGAGTGGATAGTTTATTGTACTAAATTGACAGCCTTATCTGCTTGCATGTTACCATTACAATTGTTCTTGTGTTTGGATAGTACATAATTTCTTTTGTCCTTTGGAAGTCTCAGGAGTACTTTGGAGAACTGTATTTCCAGTGCAGGCTTGCATAGAAGAACTGAAACAGAAACACTCTTTATGGGCTACATTACAGTTTTGACTACAGCCCACAACAAATAGCAGTGCAAAAGTGAACTATCCTGTGGAGTAAACTGCAGGCAGTCTGGACTGGACACCCAGCTGCCTTGAAAGTATATTTTGTTACATCTCTTCAAATGCCCTAGCACATTCATTATATTGTCTCTGGTCTGAGGGGAAATCTGGGACCTCCTTCCCAATTCTCCAGGTTGTTATCAAAAACATCACCAAAGCTACACGTGATCTTTGGCTAGAACCCTAAAAGCCTTCAGGAAGAAGAAGGTAGGTAATTTTAATCTGCTAGGATATGAGTCAGTGTGGAAGAGGCTTTTGTCCTTCCTCATGGCTAGTTGACTTTAAAAGTCCTCTACAAGCTTTCAGAAGCCTTCAATAGTAGGCAGCTATCAGATCAGCTTAGCAGTGCATAAAGCTGAATTCAACATCTCCTCTCCCAACAGCCAGAAAAAGCATGACTTTACCTGTGATCTAAGAATTTTCACTTGGCTTTGTCATCTTTGAGGCCTTGTCTTGTATGCAGCTCTGTGACCTTCATATGGTTAGAAGCTATGCTATCTTTCCCTTGTGAGCTGGGGACTCTTCAGCATCAAGAAGAGCTGGCAGTGTCTGCCCCTTATGAGTAATGCTGTGTTCACAGAAAGCTGAGGCTTAGCCACTTGCCCTGCCACACTTGGAG
>JBCJKH010037647.1:0-15297 GCA_039877255.1 Loriculus beryllinus | reverse complement strand
CCCTTCTCCAGGGACTTGACGTGAGTGGTTCCAAGCCAGGGCAAAGCTGCTGTTTGTTCTCATTCTGCCAGTGTAAATTTAACTGTTAGAGATTCCTCTAGCATTAAAGGAACTAGAGAAATACACAGATGTCCTCTCTCCTAAATGCTTCTGCAGGGAGGATGGCAGGTTGTGATCTCTCCTTCAGAGAAAGTGTTGGTGCAGGTAGAGCTGGATCTTGACAGAGGAGTTAGAGCTATCATAACACTAATCTTCATTTGGCTAGAAAAGGGGCTAAATTTTCTCAAAAAGTTATATTTGTTCAGTGAAAATTACATCCGCTTTCTGACTAAACCTCCACCCCAAAAAAGAGAACCCATTAGGGTTTTTAAATTTATAAGTAACATGTGTTGATTGTAAGGGAGAAACTTAAATTTATCCTAAAGCGCAGATTTCCCCTCCACCAGATGAAATTCAAGCAATTCACTGCAGTCAGCACTTCCATTATCTCCTCTTCACAGACTGCTTATTGCTGCTCTACCCCAAGCATTACCTGGGTACCTTCGGCAGGCATGGCTGGTGTCTGATATTTCTCATGTCTTTTCTGGAGGAATTTCTTGACAGTTGCACACAGTGTTGTCTTTGAAGGCTTTTTGCTGGGGGTTTTTGATTGAGCAAGGAATTGAAGTAATTGCAAGCTCTCAATAAGAGCAGCTTGCAAAGCCAGGCTTCAGTGGAATATGTTTTTCTTTTGAAGTTAAAAGCATGTAAAGGAATCGATTTGGCCTAATAGTATATTAGAGGAAAATTTCCTTATTGTAATTTGGTAAAGAAAAGCAAACAGAACACAGTCATCACTGCAGAGGATTTTGACATATTGCAGAATTCACTTTGCTCCCTTGATACTCTGCTGGCTTTGGATCACATGTTAATGACCCATTTCTTCTCAGCCAGTGACAAAGTTCCTTTCCCTCTCAATGCAGTTCTATCAATTAGCATCTGTTTTGTTTTGTTGGTTTGCATTAGTTTAATTTTCATAACATTTTCTTATCTTATGGCAGAAATTTTAGCCATTCGCTTTTTAGTTTGAACAGAATAAGGGAGCAATAAGCGTCTAGAGGAAGGACCATGAATTTCTTGCGAAGGTTTCCAGATTTGCAAGGTGTTTGCTAAGTGCTTTTTAGAATCATTTCAGTATCAATGCCTGTGACAGGCTCTGTTTAGTTTTCAAAGAAGACATTCAGTGAGATGCTCAGTTTCTGGGAGATGGCAAAATTGTCCCTTAATTCTTAGCAGTAAAGTGATGAGTTGTTGATATCAGCGCTCAGGCCTACAGATGCCAGGTGTTAAAGAGGTGCCCAATGAGAAATGGTCCTTGCAGGCAAAGCTCACTCCAGGCAGCTCATTTCTGTAGTAAAGAGAGATGGCTCAGTCCTAGAACTTTGCAGTGGTGGGACAGCAGGGTAAGCCAAAGGTGGTATCTGTAGTGAGAGGGTCCTGGGAGTCCCTGCTGATAGTGGCATCCCCAGATTCCTGAACAAGAAATCAGGAAGAGCGTGCATAACTCTCAAATTCCAGTCTTGGTGCAGGAGGGATGTTTGCTAATAAGCACATAGAAAACAGGGAAAGGAAAGCAGTTTTCTTTCAGTGTTGAAATGCTGCAGCAAGGGCAGAGCCTTTGTCAATGTGGTTTTGCTTTGCCATCACTTTGTGGAGACATTTTAGCTTTGTCTGTGCTTTAGCAAGTCTGTGCTTGCTGCAATCCATGCTTCTGTTGCAATCAACACTTTCTAAGCAAGTGTCCTGAGCCTGGAGCTCCAGCACAGGAGGTTGTGGTTCAGTGAATGGATACCTGGAGTAGTGTTTTCCAGCGCTTGGACAGAGTGAGCCTTATAATGCATTGGAAGCAAGTTATCTTCTGCAAATGTCGTGTTCATTCCGTAAGTCTTCCTCTTGCATCTTTCTTGGCTGTTAAAGTAGAGCAGCAGCAGTGCCACAGAACAAACACAGGCACAGGACAAACGAGTGGCAAAGGGCATGATTTATCATCTGTGGTGTCTGCTGATGTTTGCTGCAGTCCCTTGAGCAAATGAAATGAAAGCCATTGTCAACAAGACTCGTCTGTCAGTCTGTGCACCGCTGCACCTCGGGAGCTAAAGGAGGCAGGCAGTGCTGGCTTTGGGGGCATCTTTGCCATAACTGCCTTTCTGGACTGTTCATAGAAGGTCCAGAGCACAGGATGGAAGAATATTTCTATTACTACATCAGTTTCTTAGACATGAGGATGGAAGTACAGGGCCAAATATGTGGTCTGAACCCTTGGATGAGTTATGGGGACAGATTTGTCCCTCTCTTTATGGAGTCAGAGTGCTGATAGCTTCAGAGACACAAGTCCAGGGAGATGAAACATCCATTATTTCCTCTGTGGATGGGAAAATTACTTCTCTGTGGCATTTCTTTGCTAGTCTGGCACATGAGGCTTGAAACCTGATTTCTTGTTAATCGGATTGCCAGGAGTGACTGTTAGCATTTACCAGGTTTTCAGTATCTGCAAGCATTGCCTACCAGTTTAGAGCAAAGGGACTTGTCTGGAGGCTACTCCTCTGTCTTCAGAAAGGGCAAGTCTTTCCCAGCTTTTCTAAATATCTATCTTGACTGTGTCAGTCTGTGTTGTAAAGTCTGGAAGCCCTATGTTGTACAGCAGCACTTTGGGAGAGAAGGATGGTGAGGAAGCACTGGGTGCTGCTCCATCTCTGCTGGGCCCTACCGCAGCATCCCAGAGCATGGGAACTCTTGATTAAATCAAAGCTCAGGGGGAGCTGCCAGCAAATGTGAATTACTTCAAGGCAGTACTAAAAGAGGGGTGTGTATCGCACATCCTTGGATGTTTGGTCACACTCACATGAATTCATACTTTTGGGAGGTGCTTGCTGTTGCTGCAGTCTGCAGAACAGCCAATGATTCTACCTTGGGATCCCGATCGCTGTTGGAAAGCTCAGTATTTGCAAACTGAGAGTGTTCGTTAAACCCCAGCACGGGAAGTTTTACAGTGTGTAAACCACATATGCTCCCTGGCTCACCAGAATTCCTTTATTACAGTTGTGAAGAGGTAGCATTAGCTGTAGGAAATTTTTCTTCCTCCTCCTTCCTTTAATTCTTTCACAGAAAACATGTCTGTGGTCATCTTTGACACTGAAGACTCTAAGAAAGCTTCTTGCCCATGGTGGGGCACAGAGTTTTTATAGTTTTCAGGCAGTTCTTTCTGGTGCTGCAAATTCAGAGCAGGGTGAGATACATATATATATATATATATAATGTCAGCATGTATATAGTGTTTAGTTCTGTTTAGTCCAAGCTGACATGAGAATAGTACTGATTCATCGCTGGAAACTGAAGCTTAATGATTAATAATGACTGTTAATATCAGCCTTTCTTTTTGCAACACCACCACCATTAGGATGTTTTCACTGCTCTCCAGTTTAGCCCACCAAAGCCCCCAGATCTGTTTTTGCACTAGTTTTACACAGTGTAACCCCATTTTGTGTTTTCACATTTCATTTGGCCACATTCCGTGCAACACTTAGTCCTTGCTGATTTTGGACAATTTCTATCTTTGAGCATGGGTTTGAGCCACCTCCTAAATCTTGTGTTGTCTAAAGTAATTTCATTACTTGCTCCTATAAGCTGTCAAACGATTTCAGGACCGAATCACTTCTATAGTGAAGAGGATCATTTTCGTGATCAACGCAACTTGAATCACAAGAACAGAAAAAGCAGTACAGGCAATAATTTATTTATTATGTCAGGGATCCAGAGGACCAGCTGCCTCCTCTGGTGCTGGGTTATGAATGTGCTTTTCGTGTGAGGAAAGTGAACAAATGTTGGTAGTCGTGGGTCCAATTAGAAAGAGCACATCTGCACTGAGCGCTGGCCAGTGTCTCATGAAAGCAAACCACTTGATGGCCTTTACTTCAGCACCTTTGTTCTCCAGTGGAATAAGAAATACCAGCCTGAGCCAAACACTTTGGGTCATTTTTGTGTCTTCCTTGCACTCAATTTATGCAGGTTTTGGGAATTTTTTGAGTGTTTTGCTGAACTGGGATGAACGTAAGCATACAGTTACACTTTAAAATATTCTCAAAACATTGCTGAGTCATTGGGAAGTACAAAGTACACGTGAAGGACAAAGTTCTGGGTGGAAGGGGTGCAGGAAGGGTGAGAAACCGTTGTGGTGGGGTTTTCAAGCAAAGTGCAGCAGGGTCAGGCATCCGTATTTCATAGACTCATAGAATGTTTCAGGTTGGGAGGGACCTTTGAGATCATCTCATTTGACAGTCTCAGCCTAGATAAAATGCACTGGTGAAATCAGAGCTGCTCTGGTACCTTTTCATCTCATTACTGCCCACATGTTTTCCTTATTTTCTGATTTTCAGAAAGGACCATAGTTTGGGGTGACACAGCTTGAAAAGTTGTCAGTTTTCCTGAACTGTGGAAATATGTCATAATCTGAAAGGTGCTCCAGTTTACCTGAAGGAGGACTGTGCTGGGGAGTGACCTTCCCTGGTGCTTGGTCCCTACAGACCATCACGGGATGAGACATGGCAATGCTCTAATCCTGTAGCAAATCTGTTTAGACACTACCCTGTGCTCCTCACCCATTTCAGGATCCTCCATGAGACGCTTCCAGGGGTGCTGTCTGTATGTGCTAGGTTCTATCAGACTGAGTAGGCCCTAAAGGTGCTTCATCTCTGGCTAATACTGAAATTTCATCTTTTTGGGTGACTTATATCTTCCATCCCCCCTGCCTCCCTGCCCACCCCTCTCCCCCCCAAAAAATACAATTGATTTCCCCAAAAAAACTTATCACAAAGGCCATTTTTCATCCTTTATTTCTCATCTTTTCACACCTATTTATTTTTCTAGCTGCAACAATAATTAATATCACAGAATGAACAGGACAGGCAACCAGAAAAGGGAATAAATGGAATGTGGCTGACGACGCTTCCTTCTGGTCACTTGGGTAAGAACTGGTTGGTATTCCGAACATCCATGCAGAAGCAACACAAGTTCAATCACAAGAAGACCCAGGAACCAGTGAGTTTAGTTCAAATATTCAACCTCCAATATTTCAGATTCACAGAAGAAAATGAGTTAATGCTCTCTTAATCAGTGAGTATCCACAGTAATTGTATCCACGTCAATAATCTCAGTTCTCTTTCTCTCTTATGTCACAGAAAGTGGAAGGCTTTCCCATTTGAATGAGGCCCTTTCTCCAGCCTGGTTCAAGAGCAGTCAGTGAGCACCCACTGCAGGGGAGCTGCCACTGGTTTGAACTGGTGACACAAACGGCTGAATTCAGTTTCCTACTGATGTCAGACATTCAGATGTGCTGCAAGTTGTCTGTCTCCTTCAAAACAGTTGCCTATCTCCTTCTTGACATTGTTGTCAGAAAGGGCTGCTTACAGAGCACAAACTTCACAGGATAAATAAACTCTGCCAGGCATAAATCATTTAGGACTTCACAGCACGTTTCACTTGAGCCCATCACTATCACTGCAGGGCTCTTCTAAATCCTCCATTACCAAATCCTGCTGGTTATTCACCCAATTTCCTTTCTTGACTGTCTTCCCAGCCTCCTCCTTTTGACAAGCTTGATCCTGGGGCATTTGGTCATTGGCAGCTGGCAGAATGGCATTGCCTTGGCCTTGCTGAGAGCAGAGTTCCCCGTGATCCATTTTCCTGGAGCAGAGCTGGAGTTTGGAGGCTGCCTGAAAGCCTCGGCGGAAGTTTTCATTAAAGAACCCGTAGATGATGGGGTTGATGCTGCTGTTGAAAAAGGCCAACCAGTGAGCAAAGGGGTAGATGTAAATGTTGATGATCTGCAGCTGCATGTCGGAAAGGTTGGCATAGTCTGTGAGCATCATCAGAGTCCACAGGGGAAGCCAGGACACGGCGAAGAGCAGAGCCACAATAATGAGCATTTTGATGACTTTTTGTTTCTTCTTGGATCTGCTGTGCCGCTGCTCCTGGCTGTCTTTGCCCCCCACTGTCACTGCTGTGTTGCAGAGAGTCATGCTTATCCTGGCATACACGAGAACAAGAAGCGACAAGGGAGCCAGGTAGATGCTGGCAAACAGAACTGTTGTATAGATCTTTCTCATTCCCGGGTCAGGCCAGTCCTCCCGGCACCAGAACACAGGGCGGGTTTCATTGGCATAGCCAAGGATGACCCTGAAACGCTTCTCTTCTTGTACCTGTAGCATGACCACAGAAGGACACATGATGGCAACGGCCAGAATCCAGATGAGCACAATACTGCCGACTGCAGTTGCACTGGTCAGCTTCTGCTTGAATGGGTCAACGATGCGCCGGAACCTGCAGCAAAGGTAGATGTGGAAAAGCCATTTAAGGAATACTGAGTCTAACATTCAAACCTACACATGCACTGACATTGTATGGCTTCTGAAAACATAGATGGAATAATCTCCTCCTCCTGCATGAACCAGTGGAATTGAATTGAGTTGCTCCATTCAAGAGCTGTGTGGTAAAAACAATATTAAAAAAGGGCTACATTTACTATTAAAATTTCCTTATTTTAATCCCCATATCATAGAATCACGGAATGGTTTGGGTTGGAAGGGACTTAAAAGATCATCCAGTTCCAACCCCCCTGCCATGGGCAGGGATGACTTCTTCTTGTCCATGTTGCCCAAGCCCCTGTCCAACCTGGCCTTGAACACTACCAGGGATAGAGCATTTACCACTTCTCTGGGCAGCCTGTTCCAGTGCCTCACCACCCTCACAGTAAAGAACTTCTTCCCTATATCTAACCCGAACTTCCTGTGTTTAAGTTTAAACCCATTACCTCTTGTTCTGTCACTACAGTCCCTGATGAAGAGTCCCCGTCCAGCACCTTTGGAGGGCCCCTTCAGATACGGGAAAGCTGCTATGTATCAGCCTCCTGCTGCTGCTACTTCACTGAACCAAAGCAGGTACTAGTGCCTCTGCTATGTGTCTTCATAGCTAAGGAGCAGTCTAATTCTAGGCAGCCAGGCATTGCCCATATCTAACATCTTTAAGAGATACCAGGAGGGGAGTGAATTGCCATGGCTGCTTTTTATACCCAGCCACATTTTGATTTGCTTAATAGCCTTAGCAGTAAAATATATCCAGTTCATTGCATTCTTGTGTGGATTAATGAATCAGCCTCAGCCTGGTCAAGTGGCCAGAGGGAGATGGAAGGGGCAGTTTGCAGTCTTACCTGTCTACAGCAATTGCAACTAGAGTGAAGACAGAGGCAGAAACAGAAACTCCTTGGACCATCCCGCTCATCTTGCAAATCAGGCTCCCAAATGGCCATCCTGGAAGGAAACAGCAATTGAAATTTCCACCAGCTCACTGCAGCATTGTGCTTGTACAAGTAACAGTAAATTTCTACTCCACTGCTAATAAGTTTCTTTAGCTGTGTCAGGCCATAGTAAGGGTCAGGGAAGCAGAGGTTTTGTAAACAAACACTTTGCCAAATGCCTTGGGTGAGTTTCTGATGTTCCAAAAAACCAGCAAAGCAACATTTCATAGAGTCATAAAATCCCAGATGGGAAGGGACCTCAAGGATCATCTGGTCCAACCTTTCTAGGCAAGCATGACCTCGACTAGATGTCCCAGCACCCTGTGCAGCCAAATCTTAGAAGTGTCCAGTGCTGGGGAATCCACCACTACCCCAGTGGATTTTCACTATGAGAACAATGGCTGTTCCCAGTGAAGACAGCCCCAGTCAGGAGGTGGGTTAGATGCTTGTCTTTCTCATCTCTGACTTCCACTGACTTGAACCTGGCCTGGCAATGCTCAAGGCCAGGTTGGATGGGGCTTGGAGCAACTTGGTATAGTGGAAGGTGGCAGGGGGTTGGAACTGGATGAGCTTTAAGGTCCCTTCCAACCCATTCTGTGAACTCCTTTCATAGCCCACTCAGAAACATGCACCCTGCTCTCAGGACCTCAAGGTGAGCCCCCCCTTGAGGTCTTTCCACCATGGAGTGTGAACCAGCCTACCTGCAATGATGTTGTCCAGGAGGGTGGTTGGCATGCAGAAGATTCCCACCAGCAAATCGCTGACAGCCAGGTTTAAGATGAAAATGTTTGTGACTGTACGCATACGTTTGCTCTTCAGCACAATAAAACAAACCACTCCGTTGCCAACCATGCAGAGCAGGAAGATCAGAAGGTAAGAAACGATGAAGACAGCTGCCACTAAAGGCTGATGAAGATAGAAGTCTACGTAGGAGACATTGCCTTCTAAGTAGAGGAAGTTGTAAGTCCCATTATAATTCAGTGTGTGAGGCCATTCGAAAGGAGAGTTTGAGTCCATTTTCTTGCTCGTGTTTTAATGTGCTTTAAAAGACATTTTAAAGAGGTCATTTTAGTGTGCTTGGAATTGATCTGGAGAAATATGACTAGTTTGGACATGCTGTGTGCTGAAAAACATGCAGAGCTTATGTACACTCATCCCTCTGTGGCTTTTTAACAGGCCATGGTCTGAGCCTCCGTGGATAGGAGAAACAGTGACTAAATGAAATCTTTGTCAGGTGGCTCAAACCTTCTGCCTGAATGCATCCGAAAGCAATCCCCTTTGATTGAAAATGAACTATTTTTGTGTACAGTTGGTTTGAGACCACAGTTGATCTCACTGCCCTGCCTACAAGCTGCATAGATCAAGAGATGAGTCCGCAAACACCAAGGACCATGCCGTGTCTAAAACACAGTGAGTGTCTGGATTCATTTCCTGACTGCTATTGAATTCCCATGGGATACTGGGGGACTGGTAATTTCTCCATGTTGCGGTTTTCCTGCTATGAAATGTGAGTAATACTTTTCCCACAAGGTTTATTTACACTGTCAAGTAAGTTCCCGTATTTTATATTTTATTAGATGACTGTTGTCAAACACTACAAGACTTTTCTAGGAAAGACTTGAAAAAGTCTGAACTTTCCTGATATTGAATCATCTGGGCTGGTGTGATGGCTTGAACAATAAGGGACATGAGACTTCTTGTTCGCCTGGAGCTGAAAGAATCCATTTAAGGCAGGTACAGAATTTGTATGCCCCACACTGAGTTACTTCCAAATTTAACTGTTTGAGATCAACTTCATAGACCATGACCTGTTTTCTTGTCCTGAAGAAACATCTGGTTACACCAGATGCTGCGCCAAAGTTCTAAATCAAATCTTCACGTGGCAAAATTCCAACATATGTATTATACAACTCACACAGAGATGGTATCAGTCTACATAACAGGCCAACATGGGCATCTGGACATTTACAGCTGATACCAGATGACTTGGAAACAGCATTCAAAAGGTTCCCACATTTATTTTACCTACCAGATGGAGATGCCCTAAGAAGCAGGGGGATGGAGGAGTTCCTAACTTAAAAGAACAGCAAAATTAATTGGTGACGGAAGGCATAAGATTAATGTATGGATGCAGGTACCTTTAGGACACTTAGAAATTCCTTAGAATAAATGGGATTTAAATTATAGTACAAGTATCCAAATCCTGGAGAGCTTATATGTGAGGGAAGGGAAGCGCTGGCTGCATCTCTTTTCTTACGAAAAGGAAGCTGGAGCAGGCCCTGCTTTGTGCTGTTCAGTTTTCAGCTGCCCTCCAAGTACCTGATGACCAGGCATGTGCTGTTTTTATCCCTATCTGTGAAGTAATGGTGGAAGGTGACATTCTGATGTCACTCTGTGTAGGGCAGCCCTCATCCCAGGAAAAGAAAATGAGTGTTAGGTGCCAATGATTGAGAATATTTATATTCCAATGTATTAAGTGCCAAATGCTTTAAACAGCCAAAGATCAGAGTGAACTGCAATGGAAAGTGGTTTACTGGCAGTTACCATTCACTTTGCGTACACACAAGATGAAGAGTATCTGCAGAATTCACTTGTAGATGTTTGCCATTAGTAGCTTACTCTGTTTCTTTAACCACAGGCCCTGGATCTGCTTATCAGTCCCAGGAGATGCTGTCACTCAAACCCCATTTGAAGCTCAGCATCTCTCTGACAGAGCAACCAATCCCAAGAATCTGGATAAAGTCAGACCCTCTGCCCCTTCTGAGCCTCTAACAAAACTAAATGTGTATTTGCTTCTTTTGTTTTGGCTTCTCTGAGGTTCCACCTAAGTTCATGTTCTCAATGTTTCTCTGCAAATAGAACACCCATAAATGCATTCAATCTTACTATTATTATTGTAAATTAATACTAGCTTTCTCCTGTAATCCTTTGCTTCCCAGGGGTGTTGCTTCAAGAGGGACACTCCAGTAGATGAAAGAGAGGTGGCTTTTTCCTTCCTTGCCTTCTGTAGATTGGCTTTTTGAGGGCTTTGGGCCCAGGAGCACAAACCCTTGTGGGTCACTCTGTGCAATGGCAGTTCTCTAGCAAATTAATTACTTGCAATTCTGTTCATTAAGACAACTGAAATGATACCTTAACACACTAAAAGCAGGATCAATCATATTTAAAATTGCTTTTTTGGATACAGCTCTTGGATCTTCTCTGTCTACCAATGTATTGGAAAACAACAGCTTTCAGTCTCTTCAGTAATGAACTCTGGACTAGTTCTTGTTCCTAACTGATAAACAAGGAGCTGTAAACAGCCTCAGAGCTAATCAGGAGCTGTATCAGTTTGTCTTATGTGGTCTGACCCCAGTCGCATTAATGAAATCTAGTGTTGCTGTAACAAACACAGTGAATTTGCTGTATGAATACCATAGCTTACAGAGAATAGAAAAAGGTATCTGTATTTTTATTATATTGAAGCTGAGGGGGGAAAAGGTTGGCTGGAAGGAAAAATGAAAGCAGTGCCTTGTGTTTTCACAACATACTTGCCAGCTAACACAGGGATAAATAACTGAGAGAGGAACAGAAGGCAGAACCAGAAGTCATCTAAGAAAAGGGACAAAATAGTGCAATGGATAAATAACACAAGATGATGAAGTAATTTGCTTCCATGTCACAATTTGATAAGGGCATGGCCTCCCCACTTCATTTAATATACCAGAGGAAAATCTGCAAAGTAGTAAAGCAAGAGTCTGCACTAGTGAAAAGCTGCCCAGTCTCACATGCTGGGATTTTAAACACGAGGCTGATACACTGGTGAAATCCCAGTAACAGCACCCAGATACAAATAGTCAATATAAAGCCTCACAGTGTGACCAGGTCAATCCCATGCCACTGGGTATGGAAAATAAGTTTTTTATTTAGCAAAACCAGTTCAAGGTAATTATGAAGTGAATGCAATTATTCTTAAGTTGGCCACATGGAAGAAATCCAGTAACCACTGGAGCCAGGTTCATCTGTTGTTACAACCAACCATCTGTTTTTATCTCGATATTTGTGTGTCTGAAATCACATCACAGAATCCTTTAGAAGCTGAAACAGAGACAAGGAACCTTTGGAGACATGAAGAACAGAAGCATGTTGTTGCAGGAAAAGAGAATTCAGTGTGCCAAGTGCTAAAAATACGTGTTCTTTCCTTGTCCTGAGCTCTGTGCTCAGTAACGGGTCAGCTACAGCCATTTCCTGGAGACCTTGGATAATGTTCTCTGGTCTTTGTAACATAAGAAAATCTTGCTTGCAAAATGCAGCTGCTGAGGGATGGCAGAAATAACACGAGCTCATTCTGTAAGTGTCTTAGAGATACATAGGAGACCAGTGCATGGATTGCCCTGTGCCTCAGTGGATCAGAAGATGCTACTGACCAAAACAAACTAATTATTCTCACCTAAAAAAAATATGTAAAAAGCTCAACTGTGACCATTCCCACCTGTGTGAAGTGCTATTAGCAGCTATTTCTAATAATTAAGTAGGGCATATAAAGTAGTAGGAGACCAGAAAGTTGTCACAAGTGACCTCTGTCTTAAATGTAATGTTTTTGGAGGAAGCAATAGCTTGTCACAGATGCGATTGCTTGTTTAACTTGATACAGGCTTTGACCAAGTATGGAAAGCCTATAAGAAAGAGCAGAGGGCTCAAAAGTATGACTTACAGGGAAGTACTGAAAGATAAGGGGTCATTTAATCCAAAAAGTAACATGTGGCAATATGTTCTCCTATTTTGCTGTATATTTTAGAAATACTTCATCATAACATCAAACACTCTATAGGCTGGACATGAGGGATGGCTATCTGTGCAAATGGGGCTCATCTTTGCTTTCTCTTCCAGACAAGAACTGAGGCTTCAGTGCCAGCCAAACACCAGGATCCAGGCTGATGCTCAAGTAAATGGTGCGCAGAGACTGTCACTAACACATTGCAGGACTTGGGCTCAACAAGATACAGGCTGCAGGCTAGACAGCCTTTTCCCCAGGTCTGGACGGCATGAGACCAATTGGAAATTGCCTTAAGGTACATTTTAACTTCAGCTTGCACTTAATGTCAGCTTCCCACCTAAGCAGAAGTTCTCAGGCTGTAGAATACAAGGCTTAATCTGCAAAGTACAAACTCTGAGGATACTTACCAATTAAGGTAGTAGAGCTTTATTTTATACACTTTTTCATACAAAATATGATTGAAATACTGATGTATGAAATACCTTGGAGCGTCTAATCTCAAAATAGTATATTTTCACAGCTCCTTTTTCCTAGCCAAAAGAAATGTCACACTAAAAACAGTAAGCTGCCATAAAAATACCTTTTCTTACTGACATCAACTTTCATGAGGAAAACCAAGTATCCAATGAGAATGAAATGTCTCACTTTTAACTGGGCAATGCCAAGGAGAGGTACCACTCTAAGGAATACACAGAGCTTTTGTGAATGGACTTAAACTGTTTCTTCTCCCCTGATAGTCATTTATCTGGGGAGTCTGATCTGGGCTCAAAGAAAGGGTTTTATCAAAGTATCATTTTTTAAAGATCTTGAACTTTTCCTATCTTGTTTAGAACTCCAAGCCCTACCCCTAGAGCAATGGTAGTGGTAATATTGTTATAATAAACCAAGACTTTGTTGCCTGTTACTCACCCACTTGAGCTAAGAACCTGAAAAATCTCATCCAAAAGCCAAATCTCAAAAGTAAATGCCTCCCCTGCCATCTTCAGATTTACAACAAGTGTATGTTTCTCCAGAAGACAGATTTTTTATCCATCCTCCTTCATTTTTCTGACATTCAAATAATGACATAGTTTTCATGTCCAACATTGATTTTTGTCACCACACTACACATGGAAGAGTAAAGCTGAAAATGTTCCATAGCAAACCTTTGCTCTAGCTAAAGGTTTTCTGCCATTTGCTATTAGTTGACCTTAAGCTGCCACTGTATGAATCTTATCCTTTCAGGCACTGAATGACAGAATCATCTAAGTCCACTACTAAGCCACGTCTTTCAGTGCTGTATCTGCATGTGTTTTAAATACCTCCAGGGCTGGTGATTCTACCACTTCTTTACACAACTGCAGAGCAAAAGAAAATGGTTTTTAAGCAGGATGTGGATGTTACTTTTCTGGAATTAACCCTTTCCAGAAGTCCCACTCATGCAACACCATTGCTTAATCATTTCCATGGGGTCCTCACTTCCCCTCCATATACATGAATGGCAGGAAAAAACCCACATGGGTTTGAAAAACTATTTAATCAGTTTAGAATGTCTGAATTGTTGACAAATTAGAGCTTGCTCCCCTATTGCTTATCATTATGCTCCTATTTTTTTTTTTCGCTTACTTAGCCTTTAAGCTTCTGAACTTACAGTTTTTCTAGTTGCATCATCACAAGCTGCTTTGAATTTTGACTCAAACCTCAGCCAACTGTTCCCTGAAATCAGGTTAAAGTGAGATTTCCACACAAAGGCACGCTTACCCAGCCACTTCATTAAGAAGCCCAGCAAGTCATAAGAGTTTAGTTCCCTTAGACATGGAAATGGCTTTTTGACATTGTCACAAGAATTCCCTCAAGACTACTCACAACCCAAACATCATAATTTTGCATCTTAGTGGTTTTATTGCAACCAGAATCTAAGGAGTCTTTTCAGCCTTAGACTCCTGGCTAGCAGCAGAGCAAGAAATAAGAACAGTGCTACCACTAATAGCAGCAACACAAGGGAAAATAATCCTAAAGCACTCAGCTGAGTAGGTAGCAGTGAAATTATATACACTCCAGTGAGCACTTAGCCCTAAGTGGTGTGGATTAAGCCCTAGAAACAACTGAATGATCACTGCTGAGCTTTTTTCAGCACTGAAGCCCTCACTAATGGGAGATGAGCCTCCTCAATTGCCACCTTCCAGCACAAGAGCTGATTTTTACCACCCCCAGTCCTTCGATATTGGCTGGATGGTAGGCACAAAGCTGATTCATCTAATTTTACAGGCAGATTCAGGCTCTGTACATGAGCCAGTCCCTGGCAGAGCACACCAGTAGAGAAAACAGTTACGTCATTTGGAGTATTGAAAGTGAACCAACTAATTGGAGAGGCAGGTAGAAGGTGGAAGCAAGTGTAATCATAGTTTAGGCAGAAGCTGCAAAGTGAGACAACCATCCCATGGGAAGTACTTACAGAAGCTCCCATTCTGTGATGTTGGAAGATGCTGTTGATCCTAATAATGAAGTAAGGGTCCTAAGTAAATAATTACTCAACTTGCCCTGCTGTCAGCTACTCCAGGAGCCAGCATTGCCGTACAAGCCAACCCCAGACAGAGCTGGGAGCAGTGCAAGTCATTCAGGTCTCAGAACAGAACCATTTGCTCAGGCTGCCAGAGCACTCCTTGGATCAGACACATCTGAAACATGACTTACTTGGACAGCAACACTAAAAGAAGAACAAAACATGGCTATTAAGGATATAGCAAGGGTTTCATCTGCATAGTGCCATCTCTCTAGGAAGAGCTAGTAGTTTGTAGGAGGACTGTAGAATTATGAAGTGGAGTGAACTTCTCTCATACCTTGCTGCCTTCTGTTCATATTTACCAGCTTGGCACAGTATCATCTATACAGCTACATACAGATTGATCCATCAGTGCTTTCTGTGAGTTGTTCTAATTATTTGAGTTCATCTCGTACTCTCACCCTCTTACTTACTGCCTCAGTTACTTTGTCATTATGCACTGAGCCATTAAAACCACTCCAGTTTTAACCCTCAACTTGATAACATGGATAGATACCTCTAGAAGAGGTCAGTTGTACATACTCCTACTTTATTGTGATGTAACCTGTGGGGTTCAAGCTGTCAAGGCTGAAACAAGGGGGGCACAAAATAAAAAAAAATGGAATATATAAACTTTTAGAATTAGTTTTAAGTAATGTTAAGTTTGATGGCTTTGTAACAGTAGCAATGGAA
>JBCJKH010037633.1:0-26162 GCA_039877255.1 Loriculus beryllinus | reverse complement strand
CAAAGACAGGATATAAGGCTATATATTTCTTAATAGTCTCTGTGTATGTCTTAATAGTAGTTAGTATGTCACGTGCTGAATAGCAGTGTGGGTGTTTGTGGTTAAAAGTTACCATTCTTTCAAGTTAACCTCCCATTTTAAAGGTCACAGCTTTTGCCTTCATGTTCCCACCCTCCTTGGAAGTCTTCCAGAGCTCTATTGTGCTGATTCAGCTGCTTAGAAATATGCATGTACACTTAAACACACACATGCACAAATCTATGTCTTTTTTAGTTGTTTGTTTTACTTCATTTTGGATGTTTAAGCTGGATATTTTCAAATGGCCACACAGGCAGTTGAACTGGTGCTGTGGAGCCAGGGAGCAACCTTGGGGAAAAAGAGGAGGAGGAAGGAATGAGCAGCTGCACATCTTCAGTAAATAAAAATAGTGCATGATTAGAGCCTGGGGGATGCATCTCGACTCTTCGTGATTTAACCTGAATTATTTCTTTACCAGTAAATTAAATAAGCCTGGGACTTTTTTATAGTGTAAATATCAACCAGAATGGAAGGATCTGCATTCCTGTCATTTAACTCTTCTTAATCTCACAGTAAGGTGACAGCATATTAGCATGGACTGAGGATGGTTCCCAAATTCTGAGCTCTAGCTGAGGTGGTCTGAAAAAGCACTAATTGTTGGATATTCTAACAATTGAGCTGTACAGGGGATTATATTTCAGTATCTAGAAACAGTCAGTGGCACACAAATCTTCAGTAGAGCTTCAGATTTTGACCTTCTGCTGCCTGCTTAGTGCAAGGAAATAAAAGGAGAAAATAGTAAAAAAAAAAAAATCTGGATATAGTTCTTAGTGTTTCAGAGCTCAGGGAATTAATATTTATTTCTGCCTTGTTGTTATATATCTCTGAACATAGCAGCACTTCATAAATAAGAGCCAGCATTTAATCCAGCCCTGTTCTCCATGCACTATTTCCAGGTTTCTGCATTAATATCACAAATGCAGTGTACATCTTTGAACAAATGATGTTCAAATGATGTAAGTAAGAGACAGAGTGAAAAACAAAGAAGGAATTAAAGAGATCCTCAGCTGTCTTAGGTGATGATGCTCACACAGCTCTGCTGCTTTCTTCTGGGATGTGGCCCATTGTTTTATTATCTATACAAATTTTACAGGGGATGGTATGTTTAGTTTGAAGTAGGCTTGATGTGGTCATCAATTTGATTTTGTCCAGAAGCCTGGGCTGAATTGTGTTTCATGATGATGATGACTAAAAAGAAAAAAACAAGTATCATTCTCTTCTTTCAAAGTCTTGCAGTGTCCTGGCATTTAGAGTATTGCCATTGATCTCACTGTTATTGCCTTGTACTGATAGTAAAGTTATTTTTTCCAAAGCTTATCCAGTTCAGCAGGAACCAGCAGCTGAGCAAGGGAAACCTAAATCGGCCACAAGGCAGAAGCACTAAAATAAATAATCAACACTGACAATAAAAGTCAAAGGTGAGGAGGAAGGAGACATTCTGTTTCTCATCCATCAGCAGCCAGCTACTTAGATGAACCTAAGACTGCAGAAACATTGCTATAACAAGAATTGGTTTAAATCACAAAGAGATACTTTAAACAAGCACTTCTATCAAAAAGAAAAATAAATGATCCTACAGAATCTTAAGTTTAAAGCAATTGTTATTTCAGAACAGTTTCCTCAAAATATTAGATTAATATGCTGTCAAGCAATTGATCTTTTTTTTTATTCCTGGAAATACATATCAGAAGTACAGTTATTTGAAGCTTCATCCATTTCTGACTGTGATTTGCCAAATAAATTGGGTGTGCTTCTAGAAAAGATTAAATACGAATCACAAATTATAACTGCATAAGCAATATTTCAGATAACTTTGAGCACAAAATTGCAAGTTATAGCCAAGGTACTTGGTAACAGAAAGATCTTTCCTTGTCATGAGACAAGGGGACAAGTGCATTAGCCTACTGGGTCTTGATGGTATCAGGTTAACATATGTTCACTTAGTAATCAACCTTAATATAGCTTTTTCTGCTTTTCTTAATCAATTTGAGTAAGTCATCACAATTTTTTCTGATGTTTTGTCAATTGATCCAGAATTTGGATAGCTCTGTACATACATATTTCCAGTTAAGAGAGTTAAAGAGGCCTCGTTGGCAAAGTGCAGTTAAAGAATACAGCTTTTAAACAGACTTTAATGTCTTTGTGCCCTCAAATTAGACAACTTGCCATCAATGGGAATGTAAGATGCAGCTTTCAGCAGAAGCAGTGAAACAGACCTCTGAAAGATTTCCAAGTTTTTAAATTCAGGAAAATAATCAATGGGTAGAGGAGATAAAGTTGCATCAGAGCATTCAGCCTAAAAAATATTCAGTAACTTCAGCTTTTGTGTACTTTAGTGGGAAATCAGATTTGCTAGGGAGCTTTGGAGAGCCTTTCAAGACTGAAAGATTGACCTTTTTATGCTAATTAAATTATTTATACTCATGTAAACTCAATTTGGAAATAGAATGTCTGTGTGTCTTGGTGAAATCTGCTGTTCAGATTTACTGCTGAATAGGAATGAAGAATTAATCCATACATAAGCACTTTGGGATTTTATGCTGGTTGAAATATCCAAAGAAACAGTTGACAATATTTTAGACAATTTTCAGAATGAAATATGTATGTGGGAAACGTGTAATGGGCAGGGCTGGGGAGACAACAGAGAGGCATATTTTTCATTATGTTTTCACTGCACTTCTGACATTGCAGATGTGTATAAAATCATGCTTATGTCATTTTTCTGTACTGAATGAAGGATAGGATGAGGATAGGATGTAAGAATATCAAATAAGTAATCCACGTCGCCAAGTTCCTCCTGGACATTCCTGACAGGAACTTGTGTTAATGCAGATATATGAAATGGAATGTAAGTGCTCAGGATTACTGTAGCTAATAAAATGTGCATTATTACAATTGATTTTAATTAATTACCATCTCAGGTGAAAAGTGTTAACAGGCATAAATTTTAGACATAGTGTATACTGTCAGCACAAGAATCTCTTCAAGAGCAAGGCATCAATCTTCAAACACCAATTTTCAAAGCAACTTTATGCAACTGTGTGTTCTCCTGTGATTGATCTTGTACATTCCTTATGCCTTACAATTTATTTTTTTGTCGTGTATAAAGTAGATTTTATTTCTCATTTATGTATACTCAGTTTATTCTTTTCAGATATTTTTTAAATCCATTACAAATCTTGAATTGATTTTGTACCAGCTTTTTCACTGGAATTCTGAGCTGATCACTTCCTTTGTTTTCAAAATAGTATTAATTTGAGACACTGATTGTTTTTTTATCTGCAAGTCAGTGTAGAAATACATAATTGTTACTGAATTTTAGTTTATAGCAACTGTTTAGTTTATAGCAAACTGCTCCATTCCTGTTTTCTAGTTGCATCACTGGTGATCTGGTAGCTCATAATAGGTAGGAGCCTTGCTGTCATTAGAAAATAAATGGCTTCACTTTAAATGATCTCTAGACAGTTAACACAGGCTTGTAATGTAAAAACTGATGGGTTCTTTTCCATTTCCTCCCTTTCAATAAGATCAAGTTTACTAGAAATTTCTATGTCAAATATAACCAATATAGCCAAATCTATCTGAAACTCACCTGTAGTTTTCAACTTGAACCACTTTTTTCTCTGTTGTTCAAAAGAGTTACTGTTCAGCAAATAATATGGTCTAAAGCTAGTGACCTAAATAAAACCAGTCATAGACTGTAGTACTGGAAACCATGTTCATATCATACCAGCTGAGGGGGGTTTAGAAAACATTCAATGAAGTGCTCTCAGATACATATTAAACCTTTCTTTTTTTAACATGTCTTAATGAGATCATACCATTTTGACGGATAAAATAGGACCTATAAGGCTTAAAATTCCCTCATGTTGAAATATGTCAGAAGAAGAAACTGGTCTATGACAAAAACACATCTGGAGACCTTTCTGTGTAACAACAGTGAGAAGATATTCCAGCCTTCACCCTTTAGTAATCATAGGTGGAATCCCCTCCTTCTCTTTTCACAGGAGAAACACAAATAGTATCCATTCTGCCTCTACTTCAAGATCTAGCTAAAAATACTTATATTATACTTAGTTTTGCTGTAGGAAGTCAAATATCCTGCACAACCACCAACAATGATGTAAACAGGCATAAGGTAAGAAACATGAAAGTTAGATCTTACTTTCCATGGATTACCCAACTGCTAGTTTCTTTCATTTTATCTTAATTGATCTTCAAATAAGAACTTTTCTTTTTAATGTGTATCACAAGTTATTTTTCTGCATCCTGACATATCTTCTGCATCCTGGTCATGTAAGGTCACAGGTAATTTTCCCTCACCTTATTTCCTTAAAATAATGACTCCAATGAAGACTCAGTCCATGTTTTACCACTTTGTATTACACTGAGAGGAAGCAGAAGTTGCAACTCTCCAGACACAGGTCAGAGGATTTCCTCTAAAAGTTCTAATTCTAGATGAAGAAACATTTTTTTTCTTTTCCTGTTAAATTGCATAAAAATTATCCAGCTTGCTTTCTGCCTGTATTATTTGTCAGGTTTTGGCATTTGGGATTGGGGTTGGTTGGTTGATTGGAGGGTAGATTTTTTTGTGTCTTCTTGTTACTCTGCTTCTCAGAGAATAAAGGGGGAGAGTGCCTTAAACATTTCTTGAGCTGCTTCACCAACTCAAGAAGCTTTTTATCTCCCTGTATCAATTAAGTTACTTTTGGTTTTACCAATTAAAACTGTGATATCACCACAGCTCTTTAGGGGTTGATACAGAGGTCAATGAATTGTTAGCTTGTTAGTGCTCTATTTTAAGGCTGGCAGCCACTTATACTATCCACATGCACGCAAAGAAGTTGAAATTAAACAGACTATCACTAGGAATGCAAAATCTTACCTCAGGCATGACAAGAAACCACAGAAAGCTGTAACTGTAATATTTGAAGTTGACCTTCAAATCCGTTAGTTTCTTTTTGGGACAATGGCTGATGTTTATGCTATATGGCATCGTATCATTAGAACTGATACACTTCTGTTCCATATTTCATCATCTGGAAAGGCCAATTAAAAAGAGTAGCCAAAAATTATACACAGTGTCTAACAGCAACATAGCAAGGAAGTAGCAACAAATCGTGGCTACATCTTAAAATGAAATTAGGGATCATCTTAGATTAAAATGCAGCTCATCCTTATATACTGCCGTTTGAGATTGTCTTTAATTATTTTTCCCTACTAGTTTTCCAGTGATTTTTCATTTCCTCTTTTCATTAGAGACCTCTCAATCAAATTCTTTTCTCGTTTATACCAGTGTAAATCTGGAATAAATCCTTTATATTTAATTGAATGATTCTTGATTTACTTTACTGAATCTGAGAACAGAATATGTTCCTTTTTCTTTAGGAGTAACTGAGCTGTCCTTAATTTTGAAACCACTCTGAATCAAGCTTTAGTAGAAAAAGGTCTTAAAAGTTTTGAATAGACTTAAGTTTTCTTATTAGGAAAAGACATCCATTAAAGAGGACAGTGTTCTGCCTTCCTACTTCATAGGAAGGTGATGAATTGAAAGGCCTGGAATTTAAAATTACCTGCCAAACAGAATTTAACTCTGGACGCCTCAAAAGTAGCCAGATCCTGCAGTGGGAGAAAAAGGAACCGATTGCTTTTATCTTCCTGACAGTGATCACTGAAGACATCTTTGTGCCGTACCTGCATACACCTGTGTGGTTTGTTGGTAACAAGATTCGATGGTGCCCCAAGATTTCTTTAATGGCTTTTCTCCAACAATCCCAGCATAATGTCATGGCTGTCTCTGCTCTGTGGTCTCCAAAACCAGTCCTCAGCAACATGAAAAATCCTTACTGATCTGAAGGCAATCAAAATGGGGTATTAAGAAAATCAAATGCAATGTTTATTTTCAGAAGAAAGATGATAAAGTAAAATTATTTTGAATTTGAACTGTCAATGAAAAAATAAGCTGTAACTTATCTTCATTGTTTCTCCTCTCATTTTCCTGCAACGTTTCTATAAATCTTGCTATATGTTGTAACCCTCCTTCCAAGTAGATCATAGCTGTTTTCATTAAAGAAATAAGTATCAGCAGATTTGGGATATAAAATTTTCAGGAGAGAATAGTCATTTTAGGAGAGCTTCCTTTGCTAAGTGACTTTAAGCAGTTTTTTCTGCTTTCCTGAAAACTGTTCCCTTTGCAGAATCTCATCTTGGTCATCCAAAGTCTGAGCCTTCCCAGAAATGAATTAGTTTGAAAATGCAGGACTTTCAAAATACTTTTCCTTCCCAGAGGCATCATAATCATACAGGATTTTTTTTTATCTACTCTAGAAAAGATGTGTTTCTTTTCTCTATTAGCTGTTTTTGAAGCAGGCACCAAAGTTCCTAGTGGAAATTGGTCAGGACTTCTAGAGACCCATGTACCTAAAGGTCGTTAAAGTTTAAACAAAAATGTTGCTTCTGTTTGAAACATCAAAGTAAACTAATGAAGTAGAAATTATGGCACTTGAAATAAGTCAGTATTTTGTCAGTCCTGCATAAGCATGCCAGAATTTTGTTCTAAATATTTTTTTTTAAGTACAGTTTCTTTCAACTGCTACACATTCTCCCATGGAGTAGAGTATGTTAGCAAACTCCTGTGCAGAACCAGGGTGGAAGAGCAGTGGACAGATCCTTTAGGGGTGGTGGATCAGCTGTTTATATGCCAGAATTCACAAATTCACTGATCAACAGTTTTTGGCAGGAGCTATTATCTTCGTTGCTAAGACTAGTGGAAATTACTTTATATGTCTTTGAGAACAGCCATCATTTACAAATTTAGAAAGAAGGATTAATTCCTCTGACATTTGTTGCTGCTGAACTGCACTTCTCCATTTCTGTATCAATTACACAGAGTGAGGTTTAGCATGAGAGATCAAAATTGCAGGGTGTTGTTAAAGATTTTTATTAATAATTTCTTCATTGTCTGAAAGTTTATTTTCTTGCTGATGTTACAGCGACGCCCAAGCAGATGGCCAGCAATGAAATTCAGAAGAGGGTCTGGACATCCTGCCTATGCTGAAGTGGAACCAGTTGGAGAAAAAGAAGGGTTCATCGTATCAGAGCAGTGCTAAAATTTCTAGGACAGAACACCAGTACTGGCCTACAGGTGTAAGACATTTACTTTGCCTCTCTTTAAAGAAAAGGAGCCCTAAGCTGCTGTAGCCTGATAGAACAAAGATTTTGGATAAGCTTTGTCCAGGAAGAAAATCTATCTAAGATACCAGACTACCACTGCACAGTAGTTTTTGTTAGTGGACTGAGACACAATGGTTCATGCTGAACACTTGTCAGTGGACACCTATGGTATCAGAACTATGGCACGAGTGCCATGTTATTGGCTTTAGGTATGGGGATGCACAGTAATCAAAACTACAATAAAGCTTTGGTGCACAAGGGTATTGCCCTTTGGTTCAAGTGTTCTTCTCTGGTATCTCAAAGACTGAGTGACAAATCTGTACCCTTCCAGTGCAAAGAGCACTGATCAGTCTTCGCAGGTTATTAAGAATGGTATCTCAATGCAGGTAAAGAATAAAAAAAAAAGAGTTTTCCAATACTTCTATAAGTGGATGCGAACGACACTCACTTTTCAAATCTAAATTAACCTGTTCACCTAACTCACAAGCCACAGCGTATGTTTTCCAGAGGTAGTACAATGTTTCTTGTACATTGCTGCTTACTAGCCTTCTAAACAACTCATGATATTCAAATTGGTAAGAAATGAAGATGAAAGAGAATTTTCACAATGCCGAAATTATTCTGTGGGAGTTCACAATGAAATCGGGCCGATTTTTAGTTTCAATGTTCACTAAAACTTAGCTTTCAGGTTTGTTTCAAGGGATATATCTTTCATTCCCGAGCAGTACGCTGAAATAAAGCCAACAGATCCTTTTAGCTGCCAGAGATCTTATGGACCATTTCTTAGGCAATGTGATATGAAAAATAAGATTTTAAACAAATGGGTTTCTATCCTTCGACACTTCAGTGTGAGTCCTCACTGAGAAGCACCGCAGACTTCAGTGCACCCCTTCCAGAAATTCAGATACAAGTGTTATTGAACCCTGCTGATTCATACAGTGATTTTGTTTAATGCACATAGTAGTTGCATAAATATATATATAAATATATTTTTTTTTATAGCTAACACAAGGCGGGCTCTTGTGATTGTTAAGACTGCATTTTTGTCATCCAGACAAAGGAAATGGTTTGCATTATTGCATATTTCCACTGAGTTGTAAAATATTCCTTAATATTAGAATATTTTTATGTTGTGTAGAGAAGGTGGTTCATGTAGTTGCAGTACCATAACATTTCTGCCTATTGGAACCATTCTTTCTTTAATATAGACCCTTTCCTCTCCCTGTAGAGGGAAAGACAAGACTATAAATTCACACCATCAAAAGCAGTTACTCCTTTCATGGAAGGGGTTAATACACACTAAGACCTAGATATTCCATGAGGAGCGGGAACCTAAATACTTAAATGATCTGGGCCTAAGCTATTAAAATTTTAAATTCAGGTATTGTATGTACATTTCATTCTAGTCATCAACTGTCAAATCTTTTACATACTGTACAAGGCATTTGTATCATTTTTAAGTGAGGTATACAACATTTGAAGTTTCAGATCTCAAGCAGTTAAAAAGAAGTTGTAGATACCACCTTAATAGTACAGTTATTTACATTTCTTGTTGATGCTTGTATGGTCTAAATTTCATTACTTAATGCTGTTTAAAAAAAAAATACAAAAACCAAACAAAAACAAACTATTTTTACTTGTTATTCTGTTCAGTAAATAATACAATATTGTATTTTCTGTATTCTTTTAATTTGGGTAACACACTTTTCATCTGTTTTAAAATATCTAGAGTGCGATTCAAACTGTTCAAAACCTAACCAGTATTAATCTGAAGATACTAACACATTGTCTTGAAGCCGGGTGAAGAGTCTGTGGCAAGAGTTCATTTCAATTTGTGTGGGTCTGCTGAGCCCTGCTTCTAATAGACTGGGATTAAATTGCAGGCTGTTAATTCCAAAAGCAATAACCAAATGTATGCACATATATATCCGGTGACACTCATTTTTATTAAATAAAAAGGTATCAGTGCACATCGCTTAGAACTGTATTTGGTATGCAAATAGTTTTTCTGGGAATCTTGGAAGTAATCAGCTAGGGTTCATTGGCCAAATGAAGAAGAATGCTGTAGTACTGTTTGAAATAATTTTAATTTCAGAGCACATCTTGGCAAATTATACTAAGAAATTCACAGAAATCAACACAGTACTACAATAAGTTGAAGGGATATTTCACATAAGAAGACACATTATTATGGGTTTATGGGTCTTCATTTTGGCTGATTTACTCATGTCTTCTCTATTTTTACCCGTGTATGTAATACACATCATGCAATGGAGCTGACAGTGTTTGTAACATGATTAGACAAATACAACAACAATTTTACAATCTGATAGTTTGATTATTTTTGTTTTAAGGCCCTCTTGCATAGCTGGAGGATGGTTCTTCGTGCTTACAACTAACTTAAATTTCACACTCCATAAAATAATAGCTTTTTTTTTTTTTTCACTCTGTTCACCTCATAATTTGGTGGCAGATTAATAGGGAGCATTATAGTGTACTTTTGATTTTTTACCCATGATGTTATATGCTATGGATTATAACACAATGATTTTATTTAACAAGACTGGTAGACATATGCTTATGTCTGATAAGAACAGATACCTAAAGAGAAAACCTCCTGCATACTGAAGGATGTAGAGTGTCTCATTGGTGTCTGCTTTGATATGTTCTGTGATATGTTCTATTTATCCCAGTAGGCAAAAGTTAATTAAGTATTCTGTTGCTGTTTTGTAATTCCATCTGGTTTTCTAATTTTTTAATAATTAAAAATGCCACATTAAAAGTTATACCCATATTAATCTGTAGGTGTGATGAAATATTGAAATTAACTGAAAATCCTATTCTTATTTCATAAAGCACCAGGTTAATTGATCCAGACTGAAAACATGTCATGTAACCCCCTCTTCAGAGATCTATCTGAAATGTTATTCAACAATTCATAAAAAAAATTCTATCTAGGTCTCTGAAGCAGTGGCTTCACTGGCATTCCCACTGGTCCTTCATTTGAAAACAATTCAGTGTAATTTGTTTGTTTAAATGCTTACTTACAGAGTCATTTATTCTAACAGTTATTTTAACTCTTGATTTTTCCTGTAAATTTGTGTAAATTTTCCTGTAAATCTAATGTATGCAGTGATTGCAAGATCTCCCAAAATTATCATTTCTTATTATTTTCCATTTTAGTGTTAAATGCTCCATAACACGTAACACTCTCAGTGCTATGCTTCAGCTCATCCTGTTTCACAGAAAAAATGAATATTTGAACTACAAGGATTCAAAATGCATTAGTGAGTATCTCTTTAAACCTCAGTAAGATGAAACAATCAAATACATATATTGCACACAGAGATTGTTGAAAGAAGACTCTTACATTTGCAAAATTATATTCAGACATTAAGAAATTATGGAACTGCAGAAGAAGTGGAATTGTAATATTGTTCCTTTTGCTCCCCTGTGCGTACATATAATGATGCAGTCTTATTTAATTGCCTGCTATGTTTCTTAGTGGACACTGTGAAGCACTGGACACGGAGAATGGCTGTTCGTAAGAAGCAGCTTTTCCATATTGTTGTTCTTGTTGCTCAAGTTTAGGTTTTATTGAACTTTGTTACATATTATGCAAACACTGCTTGGAAGAGGTTTTTTTTATCAGAGACTTTTCTCCCATACCCATCTTCATTATACTTGAGGGATACATTCACCTTGATTTATCTGTGTTCTGAGCATTCCTGTGAAGGGAAACAATTTTCCAGAGAACACTGATGTGAAACTGTTTTCCTTTTATTAGAGTTGCTCTCCTCATTCTCAACAGTTTCTGCTGCTCATGGTGTAGATGTCTTGTAAGTAACAACTTCATTGCAACATTATAATTTGGCTTCAGATCAAGTTCATTTTCTGCAAATAACATGTGTGGTGGAATTCTGGGGAAAAAAACATAATAAACACTGTGTTTTGAAAACCTGTGCAAGCCAGATTAAATTTTCACAAACTGAACAAAATATTTGACTTTGCAAACTTCACCATTTTTCCTTGGTCAACAGTATTCAAACCATAAAACTCACTACACAAATATCTAAGACAGCTGAATAGTTGAATCACTAGTTTGCCCTCCACTCAATGGATGTGGAAAAAAATGTGGAAAAGGAAATGGTGAGCCAATTTGCCAGTGTACAGGGAAGAAATTTTCTTTACAGAAGAGTAATAACGCTTCCAAGAAAAACATGAGAATATTTCTATATTCTGTTAGAGCACTTCATGTTGGTTTATGTTACAGCACACAGACCATCAAAGGAGAATTTCACTTTGCATTCAATGGTTGAAGCAATGGCTATGATATTTTCTGACACCAGCAATAAAGCTTTGTATAAAGACAAGATTTGGCATCCACCAAGAAGATACCACAGTACTACAGCTGCACGAAATCATAGTGTCTACAGCACTATTATCCATTAGGAGAAGAACTGGAATAGAGTACAAATTTGGCCCAGATCAACATTTTCTCTCTCAGGAAATTTATTGCTTCCAATGAGGAGAAAGAATAGCAGCAAGCACTGTTTTCCTAAGTAAGATCGTTGGAATCTTTATGTGCACATTGTTACAGAGAACTACTTGAAGTTCGAAGCCTAAGAAACTCCAGAATTAGTTGCTACTGAGCAATAATGTAGCATTCATCCTACTTCTCATGTTTTAGAGACTTCAGGAACTAATACCTGCTACTAGTTTTCTTTTTGAATGTAATGGTAAGTTTGCTTTGGGTGTTGTTTTGAGTGGATTGGGATTTTGGGTAGGGGGAGAAGGGAAAAATGCAGGAGGGGAGAGGTGTCAGTATTTCCAGATGCTTTACAGGCAGGGCAAGAAACCTTATGTACAGCCGTGAGAGCATCAGTACCATGTGCCAGTGGCACCGAGTGAGAACACTAGGTCTTCCTTCATGGCCAGCTCTGTCATTTAACAGTCAGAAATGTCACCAGAAACACCAGCTTCTGTCTAAATCTTCAGGGCTACATATTTCACCTCATGGAGGGTTTATGTCACTCTTTCTTTAGGGAAGAATCCTTGAATCGCGGGCAGCATTTTGAGGTGGAACAGTGTGCTGGTAGTGCTTTGCCAGAAGCCAAATATGACAAAGCAGGGTGTACCTTGCATAAAACTGGAAGTGATAAAATAGATTAATTTTACCCAGAGCAGCCAATATTTTTGTGGCTGGACCACTGATAAAACATTTGAGTTTGTGGGCTGAGCCAACTTGATTTAAACATGATCCGAAAACTGGCCTTTAATTATAAGCTAATTGTCAAATCTTAGAAGAGGTTCTTGACTTTTTTTATTCTTTTTTTTTTAATGGAGATGGAAACAGTTGAGTATGCCAAGTGGAACAAAGCATCTTTCTGACAGGAAGAGTCTCATCTCCTGAAGAAAGCTCCACTTGATTTGTCTTCCGTATGTGGATTCTGGTTAGTTGTCTTAAGGTAGATTTTCCTGTTATTGACCAAATTCTGTCCTAGATTCATCCATTCTGGATCTCTTGGGTATTTTTTGTTTAGACATTTTTGTCAAACAAACTAATGGTCTATTCAGTGGAAAACTTGTCCCAGATAAGTTTTTTAAAGCAACAAAAGGACTTTACAAGCAAACCTTAAGATATTACTTTTAATTACATCCATTTAACTAAGCAGATATTTTTGACCAATTAACTAATACAGATGCCCGATGTCTCTGTCGTCTCTCTGGGAAGATAGTGGTTAGGGATGTTAATTAAAGACTTCCCATGCAGTTCACATTATTTCCTTTGGTATAGCTCTTACTCGAAAAACAAAAAGGCCATTTTATTAATTGTTAATGTTAGTTTAAAAGGGACTTAGTTTATTGACTGTGTTTCCTCAGACACCTAAAAGCTCTTAGTAATAAGTATCACTTGTGCCTGTCTAGCTTGCTTTGGTCTGTTCTTCTTATTGTCACATCTTTTTTCTTTCAGTTTCAATAGGAGATGTTAAATTTTGTTTTGGGAGGTAGCAAACGATACTCTAATCTGATTGTCACATTTGACTACACATCAGCAACGGCATCCTTTTATCTAAGATTTTCAGTGTAAAGCTTTTCAGCTCTGCCTTTGCTATGTGAATGTCAGGATCATGCCACAATCATGCGCCACGGTATCAGAGACAAAATGCAGCTTTCCAAAGGAATAAAATGGTGTCCATTTTCATAATGGCCTGTTTCCAGAAGGAATCCTGTGCCTAGAGATGAGTCTGGCAGTCTAGATTAAAAATGGAGTGTGACTGAAAATAACAAACCATGTACAACTGCAGTGTCACTGGATGAAATCACCTCCAGTACACACCAGCCACCAGGGCTGGGGCCTCACTCAGGCCACGTCTGCTCTCCAACATGGGCTGTGGGATGGGAGGAAGGCAGGGCAAGAGATGCCTGAAGGACTGCAGGTGCTGCTCCTGCCCAGAGAGCAAAGTGCTAGTGGGCACATCACTTAGACTTCCACTCTCCAGAGAAAAAGGGTGACACCCTCTGCCTAGTTAGTGCTGAGTATGAGCAAAGGGTCTCCTCAGCAGCCCCATGAGGAAAGTGTGGCAGGGTGAGATAGGGTGAGATGTGAAGTGTGAGCACAGCCTTGTTTCTGTGCGGGGCAGCACCCTGAAGCTGTGCACATGCATGCTTGCACACTCTCACTCCCAATTCTTCCAGCTGCTGTCAACAGTGCAGTTTGGGTTTCAAACAGTGCAGGGCCTAGAGAAGTGAACAACGGGGGCTAATACAAACTCAAGAGCATTCTGTTAACATAAAAGGAAACACAAAGTTGTTTCACTCTGCATCTCCAGCAGCACTAACGTACACCACTCTGTGAGGACCTGAGTTTGTCTTCCTCTCCTGAGGTACAGGTGAGGGTGTGAATGAAAAGTGGCAAGGTCTTGGGCTTTACTTGACCTGCAGGCTTCTGTCTAGAGGGAACCAGACATTACAAGAAGCCTGGTGGGAGCTAACAATCAAGCTCCCATCCCCAGTGCAGAAAAGATGCAAGGCTCTTTGCACCCAAAAGAGTGAGTGAGCATGCAATGGGATTAGTCAGTGCCCAACCATGCAAGGTCTGTGCTAAGGGGTGAAGTATGTACTGGGTACTGGATTCTGCTCTAGAGGCAGCATTTGAACTTGTAGAAGTAGCAAGCAGTTCCAGGTTGTGGCTCTGACTCAAATATATGCTTAAATCAGGACGACTGCGCTCCCAAAATCAGTAAGACATGGATTTTCAGACATATGCTGTTATTTTATTAGGCATAAAACACCCTTGTCTTGCACAGCATGTAATTTTTCATCAGCCTTATCCTCAGGAATACAGTCCTCCAGTACATAAAGGTGCGCATGTTCTTGGCAGCACTTGCTTGGGAATTTAATTCCTGGAGCTGATGTGAAAATGCTCTGCATCACTTTATGCTGTTCCCTGAGGAATACAAAGCATTACTGAAGGATGCTGAGATATCAGTGATGAGCATCACTAGCAGTAAAGAACAAACAGAGATGTATACACAAACACACAAAGAAAGCCAAACATTTCTCTCTGCTGCAGAACACGAAATCTGAGCAAGACACTAATGAAATCAGATGAACCCTTCACTGCAGAAGCAATGAAGTGCTGTGTGGAGGATAGCCCAGACAACTTTTATTCTGACGATTCAGCACAGTCACTTTGTACTCTGGGATCTAAATGATGAATGGAGCTTTTATTTGTCTGGTCTGTGTCTTCTGTCCAGCCACTGCCTACCGCAGATTGGAAATACGTCAGCTTTTCTACTTCTAAGATTCTGTATACACAAAACTGAAGTTTATAGACACAGTTGGTTTAGTAAAAGTTTTGACAGCAGTTCCTGTGTTGAATAAGTAAAGATATATAGGCTTTTAGAGAAACTCTAAGCCCTGTGGTTTTGCTCCTTCTTTCACCCTGCATTGGATATTAATAGTTGTACAGCATGTAGAGAGCTCATCTGAAGTACTACAAATGAATGTCAGTTATTACACATGGTAATGGGAAAAGAATGAGTAAAGACACACTCAGACTAAAAATACTCTTCACCATATCTACTAAGACTCAGATATTTTCATTAAAGTTGTTGCAGAATGATTCTGAGTGTTAAATAGCAGTACTTTAATCTGAAGAAAGGAGATATCTTTCATTTTCCATGAAGTTATAACCCTGATCAGCAGCCCAAAATATAAATACAAGGCAGAGCTTTTTCATTAGGTGTAAAAGCATGAATCTACCTGGATTGATACCATTAGTGGTTTTTTTCCTCTCTGATCACATGCAGGATGCCAACAGTGTAAGTAAACATTTAGCAATAGAAGGTAAATATAAATAAAAACTTACAAGTAAAGATCCTTTTTTTCTGATATTTAAATATACTGACAAGTATTTTTTTTCATTTTCACTGACCTCAGTGACCACATGAAAAGCATCCTGGAAATGCAAATCTGAAAATGGATGTTTCTATGGCAAAGCTTTGCTTCCCTTCTACTGACATTAAATTGGAATATAGAAACCATTAGGAGTCTTCAGTTACTGAAGTGCCCCAAAAGAGGGTGTTTCAGCTGACTGACACCTCCTAGGCAGGTAAGGGGATGCACACCTGAAGAGAAAGATGAGAGCTTAATGGTATGTGCAGCCATTGTATTGAAAATTGTGACTAGCCAACTCGAGTTGATTGAGTTGATTTGTGCTATTCCCTGCTTTCTTCCTTTAAAGCAGATATATCAGCTATTGTAACCTGCAAGATGGCTTACCCTCTGCCTTTACACAGCAGCCAGTCCTGTTGTATCACACCACTTTCAGGAAAACAATCCACAACCAAACTATAACAAAAACAGCTCAGCTAATTCATTACAGCACTTGAAAGGAAAGATTTATAAAAAAAAATCTTTAGCACAGTGATTAGCCAGAGGGCTGGGGGAGGGTGTGCTGGTACATTTGAAATAAGAATTATTGGATGACATTAGTATGGCATTCTTGAAAATAAAAAGCAGATTAAGCATCTGTGTCAGAGAAGCATTACAGACTAAATGGAACTAATGCCATGAAATACTGCTCATAAAAATAAGTGCTGCTTTAGCTGTTGCTCTTTTTTTTTCTTTTAATTTATTTTAAGAGGTTATGTAATGCAATACGTAACTTTACTCAGGATGATAACTTGTGTCATGCTCGTATATGACTTTGGCAAAGACACAAACCCTTATAGGAAAACATGGCCAGTAAAGATCCCAACATTGAAACACATGTAATTGCATTAAAAGAGAAAACAGAAATCCAGCTCACAGAGGGAATTTTCTGGTCTGATGCCTGTCCACACAGACATCAGTGAGGGGGCAGGTTGCTGTGGAAATGAGTTCGTCCTCACAACGACGACAGTCAGTTGGTAAATTGCTCACTGGGAGCCTGGCTGGCAAAGCAGCTGACAGCTGGTCACCAGCACAGGCAAAGGCAAGAAGCTGGGCTTCAAGAGGAGGAGAAACATGCCACCAGCTTGCCTGCACAAGGGTAGAGCACCCCTGAGGCCATTCACCACGTCTGGTCTCGTCACAACAGAGACAGAAACCCAGAAGGCATAAAATGTGCTCTTCCTCCACACTCATTTTTAGTGGTGGCAGTGGTTTTACTGGTGGAAATGAGGCACTCCTCACTTCAGAACTTCTCCACTGGCCTCAGAAACCCAATGATAAATGGCCATACAACCTTAATTTCTGGCAGGAACAGTCAGGATTGACCTTGGCAAGACTTAGATCCCTGAAGTGTGTTTCAGTATCAACCTTACTGGCTTAACAGTCGAAAAAAAGAACGACAGATAACACAGCAACCATGCACAAAACAAGCACAACAATATGTGTATTTTCATAAGAAAGAGGTGGAGGTGAATTTCCTGACTACTTACAATTTCTTATCTCTGACTCTTGTTTTAGTACTAACTACCACAGAAATAATATACCCGATGAAAAAACATCAAAATGCGTATACCCTTAGCTTTCTTAATAGGGCTGAATGGACAACAAACGCAAGTGAAGCCAAAATTGCAAGTTGCTTATGTATCTGAAGTACTTCAAAACCTCCAGAAAATAATTTAAAATGCACACGTGAAAGAAACCACAGTCATTTATTTTAAAAATTCTTATTTTTATACGTAAATTGTAATGGAGGTGCACTATAACACCTGAAGGAAAGGTTAAAATCTGTATTTTTATACAGGTACTACACAAACAACTTCCTAAAATCAAGTCAGCATAGCCTCAGCCTGGTAAAATGACAGATACTATGAATCATGTAACCAGCCAGCTCATATCTATCTGAACTGAAACATGAGTAAAGGAAGCTCCTATCCACTCACCGGTTACCATGGAACAGCTGCAACCAACTCTTTTATAGCTATTTCTATTGTCTGAGCTTTCCAGTCCTCAAGGTTATCTATCATCTTCTCTCCTCTGCTTTTATGGAGACAACACTACAAACTGTAAAGTGTGACCTTATTTCTGGAGTGCTAACAAGAGATCCCAGGTTTTAGAAGATTTCCTTGCAGGAGATGAGCAATTCAAGGTGGAAGTATAGGTAGGTAAATGCACACAAGAGAAATGTGGGTAGAAACACCAGGAGAAAATAGCATCTGATTTGGTATCAGACTCACAAATCCAAATGTAATTTGAACAGCAACAGCAAGGATAAACATTCTCCATTCTCCGTCCATCCCTAAAGATATGCCTGAATGCAATGAGATCTCTGTAGTGACAACCATGGGAGGAATCCAAAAGTACTGACTACAAATACACCCAGGCTTTCAAGACCCATTGTCAATACATTTTAATGTTAGCAACTATATCAACTCAGTTTCCATTGTAATCTAAGGGTTATTTTTTCATCTCAACACAAGAAAGAGAGGTAGTCTTTCCTTGTAAGATTTTCCTGGTACTGAACAGCAAAAGTCACTTTATTTCCAGCAGCCGCAAGTGGCATTCAAAACAATGTTGCCAATTTAGTTTTGTCAAAAATGCTAACTGAGTAGAAGATAGGCTGGTTAATACTTGAATGGGGGTCCATATTGCAGCCCTGGGTATTACAGAAGTTGTTTCCAACAGTAGGCAATAATCAGACTACAAAAACTAAATTGAGAGGTGGACATACAATGCTTCAGGACTGCTGCACTGATGACAAATGGGAATTTAAAAAAGTAATCCTCTTTCTCATTTCAGTGGAGCTGGAAGTGAGATAATGCACCTGGCACATAGAGTAATAAGGAATAGGCCAAAGAAGATGCTGGATTCATTTATGGACTTACAGATAGTTAAATAAATTTCTAAATTACTTAGTTAACCATACAATGGAATCTCTTACTTTAGTTAAATGGAACACCAGCGAAGAAATCCTGGGAGGAATTCAGTGTTTGTTAACTTTGTTAAAAAAATAAGTAAATAAAAGGGATAAAATTAAATTCTAAGACTACTTACATTAATAAAAATTATGCTTACATTGTTATATATTATACTCAATCCTTTCATCTTTTGACAGAGAGACAGAGAGGCCAAGCAGCGTATCAGAGATCTCTTTTTTTCCTCTGTATATAAGTGAAGCATTGTTGTATTTGTATTTTTCTGTCCGTTTAATTTCTGACTTTTTTTTCTCCTTTTTACACCAAGGCTGTCAAAAGCATTATGAATTATTTTTTTAAAAATTTAATCCTATATTGAACAAATATCTAAAGCATAAAATTTGATTTCTTTGTATCTTACTAGTGCTGGTTACTTGTGAAAGGAAACAACCTCCTGTAAGACTCTGTGGACTTCCAGCCTGGCACTATTTGTTTTTCTGATGGAAACTTTTGAGATATACCTTAAACTATGTCCCAAAAAAAGTGCAGCTGCAAACCAGGACAAATTCATATTTATAATAGGCTCATAACATGGATGAATGTGACTATCGGTTATATTGCCAACTTGAAGTAAGATGTGGTGATCCACACAGCTGAGGCTCTGAATCAGTAACTTGACAAGAAAAAAAATCAGTAAAATCATCATCCTGAACTCCTATAGAGTCATAATACAAAGTGTCTGGTAAAAGTGTTATTCTGAGTATCCATATCTTTTGTCCCTGGTAATTCCAAACAGAATTAGTTTGTTTTATAGGATATGAACCTAATTGTGTCTTTGACTAAGTATTAGCCTGAAAAAATCATTACTGGACCTTGAAGGTTGACATGACTCTTTTCTTCTCTCTACATCAGCTCCAGTAATACAGGGTGCATAAGGCTAAACATTGATGTCAGAGGTCTGGGCAGGCAAATTGTTTCTCTTTTCTGCCTTGAGCAATACCTGTGCACTTTGATTGCCTTTGGTGGAATTGCTCACATCTAACGCTCTTCCAGGAACTGGGTTGCAGGAAACAATCTGCTGGTGAGGTCTGAGCAGGGATGCAATCTAGATCCTTCACTTTTAATGACCTGGCAAATTGTGCTGCCTGGAGAAAACGAATTATTGCAACCCCAACTTGCTGAACCATATATATTAATACATAGATGAGCTGAATTGGGAGCCACATCTAATGAATGAGTCATTCTTACACAGGACTTTAACATGATCTAGTCTTACTTAAGCCTGTCAAAGTGACAGGAAAGCATTATATACTGTTAATAAGGTTTTCAGACAAGCAGAAGTACATGGAATGTCTTGATGATCTGTTTCATAAAATTCATCACTCATGCCTATAAAGACTAATAAATGTGTGGAACTATAACTTCTCCTTTTTTATATGTTCACTTTTGTTATAAGAAGATATTTCAGGCTGAGCATTCCATGGTGATTATATATCGCAATACTCAGATGGCTAAAGTCATGGGGCTTTTTGTGTCATGTCTTTTAAAACTGCCAGGCTTGCTATGATTAGCCTGCAATACATGACCTGTTATTTAGTTGAACAAGATGAAGTCCAGAAGATGAAACGAGTTTAGTACCCCAGATTCCCACACATGCTGCCCAATAGGTGATAAGCTCTTTGCAGCATTGGGTTTACTGGTAGCAGGATATATATGTATCAATGTAAAATTTGGTCTTGGTATAAACCAAAAGTTGTCATCTGCTCTTGTCATTCCAATACAAAAGAGCTTGAGAGGTACACAATTGCAGTGTAAATGTAATCCATGATATTTGCACACAGCTTCAGCTCTACTGCAATGCATTTTTCTAGCCACATTTGTTTTTGTGGGTGCACTCTTCATGCTACTGGCTGTGATTAAGCTTGGAGTGTAGCAAGCCTTATTGTGATTGCTGTAGATTGTTCATCTCAGAAAATTTGGCTTTTCTTTCAAGGTTATTTCATGGTTATTGTGGTTGAGCTATTGCAAATATATTGATGTGTTTTAGTTATGCTTCCTATCAAAAGTCCTCACTCATTCCAGCTCACTTCAAAGAAAATCAAAACATAAGCTTGTCCAGAAAAGATAAAATTTATAATTGCTATGATTGATAGAAATGCCCCCAATTCCTATTATGAAGCAATTTTCAAATTGCTTAATCTTGAGAGTGAAAGAAAAAAGAACAGTCTCAGAGATTTCAGTTTTGACTCGAATCCACACCCAACAAAAGCAAAGTATTCATATGGAATATGAATGTCCATAGCTTTATGCTATCCCTGTTTGTCCTCATTATCACATCAAGTCTGAAGCTGCAAAAGACTACTAAACTAGCTGAGGTACCTCCTATATACCTGTGGCCAGTGTATAACAAGCACTTATCCCTCCAGTGAGCCCAGTCCATATTTTTGTCTTAGGTATCCCACCTTAGCATGAAATTTTCTTTCTGATAATTGAAGATTACAGTGTACTTTGAAGGCATTTCGTACCTCAGAAGTGGGATGATAGAGACCGTCAGTGGAACTACCTCTGAACTGGTATGTCTATTGTGTGGAAAAGTATAGCATAGAGAAACTAATGCTCCCAAAGCTGTACAGCTCTGTCAGATCCTGTTGCAGTGAGAAGACTTCCCCAGCAACCCCATGTACTGTCTGCAACACCACCATAACTGTGCGGGTTTCCAACTGCAGCTCTAAAACAGAGCCCTTTATAAGGAAGTCCAGACAATAACTGTAGCTCATATTGAATGTCAGAGAGACTTCCACAGCATGCATACTCATGTTACACTCAGACTAGCCTGCTCCAGTCTGGTTGAATTAAGAGATCCAGGGGCCCAGGCTCATGGCAATGTGTATCCAGTGTTAAGTCTAACTGCAGCCTACAAACTGCAATCTAACTGCAGGTCTACAAAACAAGAGTCCCTCCTTGCTCACTGGAGTGCTCTGATGATTGTTTCAGAATGCTCTAAGCACACTGGGCACTAGAATTTAGTGGTAACTGGGTGTGAGGTGCAATAGCAGAAGCTAATATAGGACCATCTTGCAGAAATCTATTTTCTCTTTTGTCTGATGGGTAATATTTGGTTTTGGAGATATGAGTAACTATCACTGAACTTATCACCGTAACTGTGTGAAGAAGGGTTTCTGACCATTCTGTTAAATTCTCACTGACATTCCGTCTTATCAGACAAGTAGCAGGAGGGTTGGAATTAGATGGTCTTAAGGTCCTTTCCAACCCTCACCATTCTATGATTCTATAACATTAATACACAAGTTAACAGCTACTGGCAGCCCTTGATAAGGGATTCAAAGCCAACAAAGACGCAGTTTTATTCTTTTTCATTCTAGCTGGGATGAACTACAGGTCCAGCAGCTCACCCTAGTTAAAGACCTTTTCTTCAACCAGCAAATATTTCATTGTTGACTTAAAATGACTATTTCTTGGGCTCATAAAGAGCCCACTTCCTCGCAGGCAGTACTCCCTCGTATCTCTTGCTAAACCACAGCTTTCTGATCTTAACAGAGAATGAGAGACTGCAACAAAAAAACCCAAACCATCACTGTAGCAAGATATTGAATAAGGAACACATTTTCTTAACTTGAGCATGGGGAGAGAGAACAATTTATACCTATTCAGGATGTAAATCACTGCTTCTTCGCGGAAGCATCTCTTTCAATATTTGCATTTTTCTATCTCCCAGCTCCACAACTGGAATTTAATATATCAACAAACTTGCTGTCCTTACCTTGGAGATGACATGCAAACGTGAATAACCAGTACTGTGTTCCAAGGCTGCCAAATAAGAGTCACTCTGACTGCTTATGACATTGAGTACTTATGGAAGGAGGGTGGGCAATAAACAGTGCTTTAGAGCCCCTGTCACTTCAGCCTGAGGACTATTCTACAGTGTACCTATGAGCGGTGAAAAATTATGGTAAGGCTGTTTGAGCACTTACCCAGAGTTTATATCCCTTTCATTTCAAAAGCTCACCATCATTAAGAAAAAGATGCATGGTCCTCTCCTTTTTCAATTTCATTTATTTACAGTTTCAGTCCTTTGTGAAAACTCTGAAATTCTGCTTGTCCTACTGATTATAAATATGTGAAGTATTTTAAAGATGAACCCACTGAGACCTAAGTTCTGGATAGACCTGTAGGCAAGACTTCTCTTGTGTGACTTAACACCACAAAGTCCTCCAGTAACACAGGGCACTGCACTCCTTGCAGCGCTTTCTCTTTTTCTGACTTTGAAGGATAAAATGCATGCCCAGGACACAGGAGGGGATTAAAAAGGGTGACAGATTTTCAGCAGCTGTGTTGCCATATGTACTTCATTCATTTTTAAAACATTTAATTTCTGTTACTCCTGAGATATCTATGGGAGGAAAAAAAATGCACTGAGCTTAACAGGACTTGGAGAACCTCAACTTCTGCTGTTCCCTGCTGGGTCACACCTTTGTCGTGCGAGTCTGAGCACTTCCTCTTCAATGTCACAGCCCTGCTTTTAAGCTTACTGTGTTGTAACTCGAACAGGAAGCCATCTGAGTTTAGGGACAGGGATGCTTAAATCACACTCTTTCAGGTCTTCAATACCCAACCTTTAGCTGTAAATAGACACTCTTTTCCCAATGTGATATCGAGCTCTGCCTTTTCCCTCCACAGGGAGTGGGTTGTGCCACTTCTTTCTCACAAAAAACAGAGGGAAGCGTGCCCCTTCCCCATGCTACTTTTTTATTCAGGACTGCAGTAGATGCTGGTTTACACTCAATACAAGAGTTGCAGCCTTCACCTGCGGTGTGAGGAGAACATGGTCTGTTTCCTACTCTTCAAGTGCTTTGTTTCCTACTCGTCAAGTGGTTGAGCAGATTTGAATCTCCTTGTCAATAAATCTCTGAATGGGTTTGTTACCTGTTCTCCCAACATGAAGCTGTTTGCTGGTTGAAAGAAGAGTGTGGGTTTAACTACCTTTTTTCCAGTCTTTAACAGGAAAACTTTTTTCAGTGATTAAATTAATTAAGAAAATGGTACTATATCTACCCTGCTCTTAACGTAGTGGATATTTCTTCCTTTAACCTACTGGCTTGGTGAACTACTGTGCAATCTACCTTAGGTTCTTCCCTGTGGGGTTGCACAGTGACTCTTCATTCTCAAGGTCGTATCATCAGTTCATATCATCTGACATACCCTACCATGGAGACTCGTCCAAAGATAGCCTTCAACCTGTGCTGTTCACCAACTTAGTCACTAGTACAAATCCAAATGACTTTGCAAACATCTCTATCATTATATTAATCAGATTGCACATCAAACTTATTCCTTTTAAACCAGACAGGATGTCACTTGCTTAAATTCTAGGCTATTTATGTTTTTTTGCAGATTTTAAAACCAAAATCAAAAAGCAGCCAGAAGCCACTGGACATCTACTAGAGTGGCAGAATCCACTGCCATTGAATTAATAACTTAATCATTCTATAGGGATGTGAAGTTAGTCTTGCATAATACGTAGTCATAACTCAATCTGTCCTTGATAAAGACATAGAGAAAAGGGTCACAAACTAGAATGAGAAGCAGAAAATAAACACATAGTAAGATTAAAGTGTTCTTTTGCTGGTTTTCTCATGCATGTTTTTTCTGAACATTACAGAAGAATTATCCTTTGAAAACTAATTACATTTCCTGATACTTAGGCAAACGCTTTTTACAGATGAGTTTCAGCTGCATAGGTTTATGTGTATTATCTTATGGTGTCATAATGAACATGCTTAAGTGTTTGCTTTAAACAATTTTCATCAAACAAGAACTACATTTTTCTTAGCTTTAAATCCCCTTTATGAATTTAGTAATTTTCTGTATTTTACAAAGTAATGGCATCAGATTCTCTTGACTTAGCTTTACAGTAGGCAATATGTAAATCAGAGGTGTTTGTATTTATGACATGGCTTCTTTCTCAACCTTCAATATTTGTGAAGCTTTTATTTCTACTCCATCAGGTCTAGAATGTTATCTATGCCACCAGATTCATACCAAAACAACCAGTTAATGGGAAAAAATATTCAGTGCCTTGCATGCACCGCTTTCTGTACAATGCATTCTGAAGTGCTTTTTCCTGACCCCTTTTAAATGCTCATAATCAGCATTGACTCAGTTTTAACAATGAGGAAAATGAGAGGCTAGCTTCAGTCTATTTAACTTGATCTCTGAGGTGATTTATTTGGTTATTTTTCCTACTTTTTTCCCAACATATGATGGGCAAACAGTTTAAAAAGCTATCTGGTTTAATTAAATTTCATGGACATTGGAGATTATTTTAAAGAATAGGGTAGAGACCATTAGAGAGATTTTCCTTTTGGCATTCATTAACACAAAGTTAGAAACTCACAATAAACTCAGACCTGGATGCAACATAGAATCAGTGGAATTAGTCACCCAAATAGCTTTAGAGAGTTAATTCCTAAATCACCTTCATGATTTTGAAACCCCTCCCATCTCTCAGGACATCACATAATTCACAGTGTGGTTTTGCAAAGACACTCATGCTCACACAGCTTCAGTACTGAGGAATCACTGAGTATGTAGATGGAGGTAGTTCAGCTGAGAAGCATGTTTGAACTTTCAAATCCTCTTTGATTCCCACAGAAGGCTCTTACAAAACTAAGTTGCCAGGAGATGAGAGGGAAGGTCCTTTCATTGATTAACTGTTTAAAAGGCAGTAATGGAGTTTAGGAATAAAAGATCGATTCCATAACTGAGGGATTCACTGTTGGCAACCCCCAGGAATTTGTGCAAGGCCCAGTAAAAAAGAAGACATTTATAAATGAGCTGGGACAAAGGTTCCCAAGGGAAGGTACGCAGGTGAAATGGGCTGTTCAAAGCGGACAAATCTAACCCAGGTTTTCAAAGGATTTCTAAATCCTGAGTGACTAAGTAACAACATGACAATAAATAAAATACAGGGTTGATAAGTGCAATGCAAAACACATCACAAAAAATAACCCTAATAACACATAGATAGTAATGGGCTCAAAATTGCTTCTTTCCCAAGTAGAATTTTGTGCAATTACCAAGTAGATTATTCTGACAACATTAGTGCTCTGCTAACCAGTAGGGCAAATAAAATAGAACACATCATTTTGCCACTTCATCCACTTACAGTGTGATCAGTTTTTGGACACAGGGAACATTTCTGGTCACTCAAAGTCCGTACAGACATAGCAGAATTAAATAAAAAGCAAAGAGGACCAGCAAGAATGAGAAAAGACATTCTGCATGAAGAGAAAAAAAATAGATGATATCTCTTCATCTTAGAAAAGCTGTTTGGGAGAGGATATTACAGAGATTATAAAAACATGGTGAAAATAAATGAAGGAAAATTAGTAAGTTACTGATTGTTGGTGTTTGTTGGTTTTGGGGTTTTTGGTTTTGGTTTTGCTTTTGGTTTTTTTTTTTTTTTTTTCACCGCAGAAAACAGGATAAAACACAATAACACCAGGAAGGACAAAGGGAGAATTTCTTTTTTCAAAGGGA
>JBCJKH010037629.1:0-14366 GCA_039877255.1 Loriculus beryllinus | reverse complement strand
CATTATATAATTAAAGACCAGTCCAAGAATCTGTCACAGCAACACCTTGACTAATTCTTGAAGTTACAGCCTATATCATCCAGCTTCCACTCAAATCAGAGGGGCTTGTGCAACCTTCTTTTCAGAGACCATCTCTGTTCAGCCAAAGCTCTTTCAGCAACACTATGCTGCTAGAACTTCCAAGCAAAGGATAAGGAGGAGGTGGATTGTACTGGACAGTCAACAGTCCCTTTCTTTGACCTTCCTTCTGCCACTTTGCATTCTGGAATGTTAGAAGACAAATCTGCAGAGATGTGATGCCCTTCCCCCCTCATCCTCCATCAGCACCTTACCTGCTGACTGTCCTCTCCCTAGAGAAATGTGTAAATGTTCTCTCACACTTGGGCATAATATGCTTCAAAGGGTTCAGCACTGATTTCACCTTATGTATATATTCCAAAACATATTAAAAGTCGTTGAACATTATCTTGACCTTTTCACTCTTTTCTACTGCACCAATTCTAAGCCATAATTTGCTGGATTTTACTACACAAATTGATCTCAAAAATACAAAGACCATTTTTCCTGAGACTGTTAGAGACATGCTACTGTGCACCGCTGGAGACAAGAGGCTCTCTGAGGGGTTTATCTTCACACTTTTGTACATTTTTAAATGTTCTGAAAATGAGTGGTGAAGTGATACTGAATTTGCTAAATATACCCATATGCTCATAACTGCAGCACAGCTAAAATACATCCTTGTATTACATTGCTGTTGTCAGAGCATAGTATATAATTAAAAGCAAAAAAAAAAAGCCATAAAAGGAATAAAGCCCCGTCTAAAAGACGTCTTCTAATAAAGCATGCAGGTCTTTGTAGATGCATTTATATTAAAATAGGAGTCATTTATACGTCTTTATAATAGAATTCAAATCTACAAAATAATTGCCTTGGGTAAGATTTCAGTATTCTCCTAATATAATAATAAAAAATTCTTATTTAATTTTGCTACAGTAGCACTGAAAAATGTCAGCTAAGAACAGCTTTTTGCACGCTATGAACACACTTTAAGAAACAACTCTTCCCCTACAGAGTAAATCAACAAGCCTGACTGTGCCATAGACTGAATGTACTTGTATATAGCATGTACTAGAGAGCATTCTGATAGAAGTGTTTAAAAAACTGATAAATCAGGCTCGTTTCAAACTTCAACTCTTTACTGGACTGGCATTAATGGACAGTACAAATGTCAATAAAATCATTATCTCTACATATTCAAACACTTAATCCTTTAACATTCCTTTTTATTCTAAATTAGTTGAAGGTGAACGTCACCACACAAGTTACAGCAACTTGGGGCTGGTGGCTAAAGTACCTAGTCACTGATACAGAGGTGTTCAGGGTTGAGACATCTTAGATTAATAGAACTATGGCCCAGATATGGATGCCTTTTCTTCTCCATTTTCCTTACTAAGGTTTTGTTCTGCTCAATACTTTCCACAAAAGAAAAGGGATGATCTCATTTGCTCTTGACGTAGTTCATATTTGTGGAGATGGACCAGGACTTGTTCTGGTTTTGCCAAGCATCTTTCCTACTTGTTCATGCAGAGTTAACCCAATTGCATCAGAGATCTCTTGTTACACTTCCTTTGTTCTTACCTAGTGAATTTTGCTGCTTGTACAAACTAGCATGTGAAGCAAATACACCACAAATTTGTGTGTTTGCAGTTATATATCAGTTTTGTGTTTAGCTATGTTGCAATATGTTTATTGCTGTATCTGGTATTGGTAGTATTACCAATTATATTTAAAAAGGTCTACATTATTGTCACATATTTTAATGTTGTTATATTGGAGTTTAAAGGGAAGACATAAAGAAGTTTAAGGAAAAAGTCAGATATGTTTCAGGATGAGGGAAAAACCACCACAAGCATTGGCAGGGGGTAAACAAGAAGACTATTTCTGACCTGCAAATACTTTTATCCAGGCTATTAAAATAAGAACACAGGCTTTATTTTTTATTTATTTATGTGTGTGTTCAAATACTTAGATTTGCTGACTTTTTGTTGTTGTGGCTATTACATTTAATTGGCAGTTTACTCCCAAACTGCCCAGTAAAATCAGTATAGGTGTCATCTGTGTAAAACAGAAGCAGCACAAAGCAATTGCCATTTTCTTCCCTTTTCCTTCATTCCCTTGTTTATTTGTTCTAGCATCGAGAAGCTGAACCGCAATCTGTAAACTTGTTTTGTTGCAAACCATCAATGAGCTTCAAAATGTGTTTTTCTCTAACAATATAAGCTCTCTCCTTTAATTCGATGATTCTTTGTACTGTAAGTGCAGCCTTAATTGCTCATATTGTAAATACTTGATTTGATCAGATTATTTAAATGAATTTTAGCCTTCCACATTTCAGACTGTTATCAACCAATTTTGGGTATTTCTTCATCATATTTAATCTTTTACTTAAGTCTCATAGTACTGGTTTTGGAGCTCAGTGAATATGTCCATCTTTTTTAACAAGCATGTGACTAGAGAAGGCGCAGAATATATTACTGGTCTGAACTTTTGGATGAATAATCACACGGGCTTGCACTTGTGAGATCTGTACTCATTTTCATGAACAAAGTGTCAGTTGTCAGAATACTGTCAAATAATATACAATAAGATACACAGAATAACAGCATAACACCTCTATTTCATAAAAATTATTTGATTTAAAAAATCATTCTATTCAATAAAATATTCATGAGAGATTTTTTTGTTAGGTGACAAGCTCTGATAAGCAATGAAAGGCAAAAATTAGGATGAAAATTATAAGGGTAGCCAGCTAATGCACTTCTAAATTGGCTATTAACACTTATTAAAAAGCCCCAAGCTTTTTCCATGAGTATTGTCTAAGACAAAATGTAACATTAATTGTTGCATTGTAGCACTCGTATTCACATTATTAATTTAGTCTTGCTCTAAATTTACTTGCAGATTTATTTTATTTTATTTGTTTATTTATTCATTTATTTATATATTTATTTATTTGTTTGTTTGTTTGGTTTTTTATTTGTTTTTTGCTGGGAATACCAAGTTTTGAATAAGTATTGGAGAAGGTTTTAACTTATGCTTACATGACTATTCATGCCACAGCTCTGAACCAACATTTTTAGGCTTACATATAGGACAGGAAAGGATATCTTCAGTCAAGTTCTTTCTTATTACAATATGTTCTGCAGTTCCATTTAATATATCTCTATCTCTCTTTCTGTATATATATAAACCCTCAAATATATATATATATCAGCTTCAAATTTAAAGGTGATGAGATTATGGGCTCCCAATTTGGACAAGAGTCTTCAGTTATATATTTAGTACATTGCCCGTTCTGTACTTCATTTTCATCCTGGAGAGTACACATGTAATATCAAACATCTGGAATACCATATCTGCCCATACTTCAAATAGCTGTACTGGATCCGGCTACAGCCAATAGAGATCCAGTTACTCAGTCAGAGGAGTTTATAAATCATCTGTCCAACGCAGGCATATACTGAAGGATGAATCAAACCTTAAATGTAATTAACTACATTGAATAACTTCTGACTAATCTTAAAGGGAGCCTGAAGTAATCTTTCTCAAATGTAAACTCCCTCATATCAGTACATGCATGTCACCATTTTTGTCTACCATACGCTTCTACTGAATGTATCTTCTCAGCATTATTGATTCCCTTTTCAAACCTAAATTAAATTATGCTGAATTCTAAATACTTTTAATTGACTTGTAGCTATAGTTTCTCACTCTCACATTTTTTCTATTTTTTCCTAGATGCCTAATTATTGGAGCGTTGAACAGCAGTGTACTAGGAAACATTTCTGATGTACAGGCAGGCAGCATAAGAGAGTTTCGTGTCAAAAAATCCTAACCAAAATCAACGATAGTCAGCACCATCCAACAGAAGGATGGCAATAAAAGTTTTGAAGGCATATTTTTTCAACCTCTTTCAGATTTTCAGAAATTCATGCTTTATCATAAATTAGAGTACTCAATTCAGCTGATGCCCCCACAAGTGCTATTTTAAATTGCCATTTCTTGTGAAGTAGGTACACCAAGTGTATTGGAACGAAAATCTTCTGTGAGGTCTCAGTAAACAAGCATGTAGGCATAATATTCAGGACAGAGAAGGGTAGAAGTAACAATTTATAAGAGAGGTATGAGGGCAATAATACAATAACTCTAGAAACTGTAGTTTCCTATCCAAAATTTTCCACCTGACATCAAGTAAAAGAGCTGACATTTGTTGTGATGAAGATGCAGATTTTGATATGGCAAGATGGAAGTTTATGGGAGCCTTCTTGAGAATGAGAAGTAGCTCTGTATTTTCCATAATACTCTGATCTTAACCTAAAGCTCAGTGTGGAATTTGGATTCACAAGACATTAGCTGTATTTATCTGTTAAAGAACCAACAGAACTCACATTGTAGATGATAGAAATGTGCATGTTATAAATTAATATTTTGCAAATAGGATGCAAAAAAGCTAGCAAAAATATCTTACCAAAAAACCAGTGACTCTTCAAAATTAAATCATCTCTTAATAGTCTAATTTCCTTTGCTATATTTTCTTTTTGTGTTAACAGATAGTGTATTCTTTAAACCAATTAATATAGAAAAGGGAAGAAAGAAAGACAGGAAAATGAAATTAATCCTCAATTTAAAACAATTAACTGTGAGCTAGTTGTGTATTTCCAAAGAAATACTTGCTTTGGAGTAAAATCTGAGCCATGTATGAAGAAACAACATCTAGGAAAAACCTATTGCGACTGTAACACATGCGTTTTAAAATAATAAATAAGGATCAGACAGGGTTTGGTATTAGGAACTTCCGTGGGCTTTAAGGGCTTGGTAAACTTCATGTCTTTATGACATCTTTTCTACTTAAAATGAACTTCACCTATCTGAATATGAATCCTCCTAGGTTTGTCTGCGCTAGTTCTAATATTAACAATATAGCGTTTTCTAACAAGAAAAATACACTTTGAACAGCTTTAATTATTAACATTCACTGTAAAATTACTTTGTTTAAAGCTGGGACATTTACTAATTTCATTTGGTTCGAATTTTCTAGCAGTCACAAAAACTTATCTGTATGACAAATGAGTTTAGCCACAAACTGTTAATTTGATGTTGAATTTAATGTCCAGTATATGTGTATGTGCATTCTGTCTTCTTCCCAGGTTAGTTAATTTAATAGATATTTGCAGAATGCTCTACAGAAAAGAAAATTAATTGCCTGAGAACCTGGTCATAATTTAGAAATAATTTACTTATAATGTAAGACTCTGTGAGAAAAGAATTGGGATTCCCTACAGACTACTGACGAATGACAGATGTGCTGAGCCACCCATGGACATGCAAAGATCTCCAAATGTCAAACTTGTGGGCAGCCCAGGCATTACATACTTCTTCTTTTGACATTTTCTGGTAAACTTCTTACTTGGATCATGAGATCTATTCCATTAAAATTTACTAAAAAGAAATGTTTTCCTTATATTGTGTATTATAACTGAAGCAGGGATTTTGACAATGATGACTTTACAATTGTATAATCTCCTCTTTTAAATAACTTTGTCAGAAGAAAACACACTTAGCAAATCACATAAATATAACTCATGCATTGAATATTATATAAAACACAAAAACGAAACAAAAAAAAGAGATAAAGTAAGCAAAGTATTTTTCTCCCTTTCCTTGGAAAATTACAGTTCTTCCATTAATACTTTGCTTTTTTAAACAAAAGAAAGCACAAATTTTACTACACTTCCCATGACTGACTTAAAGCTGTTATAAATGGGAAATTCATAATCTTATTTCCACATAATATGTCTTGAGATCCTCTGAGAGGGAAAGTCTAGCAAACAGTCACATACAACTAGACTTTATAATTTTCTGATGCTTTCCATCTAGGAAAGCTTTGCTTTACAAATTATTAATAGGTACAACAATTATCAGGGTTATGGATAGGAGGTATGAAACAGTGGCAGTCTGAAAAATATTAGTTTATTGGTCTATACCAAAAGCTATACTTCCTGCTTAAGTCAGTACAAAATGCCATTTTCTGCATGTATATATCAACTGCTGATACAAATCACTTAAGTCTAACTTCAGTCTAATGAACCTATTAAAAAAATCAAACCAAACATGATTACATTGCAGACAGGTCTATGAAAAGACCCACGTAAAGTTTTCCATTTTCAGAAAACTGACCCAAACTCTCTTAAGGAAAGGTGGCTTTACTCATATTATCAGTGACCAAGAACACAGAGAGTTGCTTTAGGAATGTTTGTTTAACCCATGACAAATTTGCTACAATAAAATATGGATATCCTCTGGAAATTTTAGAAAAAGGAGAAAGCTTTTTCTAGGTGCACACTAGAAAATTATGAGACTTTGAGAAGTCAAGTGTTTTCCTAAAAGCTGCACCTTTGGTTTCCTCACATATTTAAAATTCTCATTACCATATATTTTCTGACTTCTGCCTATGATGATGAAGTTAATAACATCTGTCTTTCTGTTTGCTTTTGCCAAATCAGCTTTTTCTACACCAACTTTTCATTCCTTATCTGGCCAATAACAAATGCACACTCAGGACATTTGTCTAACATTGGTACATTCATATTTTTAATTTTGTATAATAGTTCAACATAAACACAATGAATTGACAGTTATAGAGCCAATTCTCACTTCAGAAAACTGGTGAAGAAAAGTGGACAAAGGCATAAGTTACTGAAAAGCTTAGTCTTTTCTTTCTTCACTTTAAAGTTTTCCTTTAGACACTTTTCAAAAACCTGCAATGCTATGTGGAAACTGACCTAAATTCTTTCAGAATATAAACAGAACTAACTGAAAGTATCTCTTTTAGCAGATGTCTCTTTTTTGGTCAAAGATATTTTCATCTGTATGGTTCCAATATTATGACATTAGAGCTAAAAAATAATGTTTCTAGCCTAATCACAGCCCATGTTTGCTCCTGCATTAAAGTGAAATTCTTCCCGGACTTTAGCAATAAAGTCGAAAATCCTTCATTTTATCGATATTAACAAATATTTCCATTTGATGAGAATGTGGGTTTTTTTTTAAAGTATTTATTAATAACAAGTATTGAAGTTCTGAAAATACCAACAGAATCAAACCACAAATGGTCACTTTTTGGTGTTAATAGAATGTTAAGATTTTTTTTCTTTTGTTTGGGTTCATACCAATTTTTTGTAAATCATAGAATTTCCTGGTAGGAATTTTATTTCTCAGTGACCTCAAGCAAGGACATAAGACTCTCTCTGGTGTTCTAGTAGCTCACATTGCTGACTCAGCACTGATATATTATGTAATCAGCCTGAAATTCACAGCATCCACCACTTTCATTTTTTGTAACTATTGACAGATAAAGATATTGTAGACTAACAACCCTTATGTTGCCTGTGTACAGGTGCCATTATTGATGAGCTGGTGTATTAAGATCCATTCCATAAAAAATGTGAATTGAATATCAATAGCATATTCAAATGATATGCTTACTGAAACCCATAAGGAGGTGCATCAAGGGTAGGAATGAGCACTGAGGTACTCAACTAAAATTTTTGTTGGAACTAGTCGCTAGTCTTTGAGGATCTGGGTCTAAATTCATATGTGTGCTGTTCTTGTAGTACACCCACTCCCCATCAAGGTGGGTACATGAAAATTATTCTGCCTGTGCTAGAACATATAGCACATCTACTATGCTGGGTAGGGCCATATGGCATTCTGGAATGAAAACAACCCCTGCCATGGATACATACAGGACTTAAATTCCTTTTCTTGGACTGAGATCAACCTTTCTGCACCATTCTCTCGCTACTTAATTTCTCAGATTAATATAACATTATTGAATGGTCTTGCATCTCACTATACAGACCAGCTTCACTCCTAAATGTGAGATGACTTCATCATCAGAGCAAGCTATACACATTACTAAGAAGTCTGGAGCTTGTTTAACACACAAGCCTGGTTGCATTTTGCTCTGCCAGAGGCACCCGAACAGCTGCAGAAAGGCAGTGCTAACACACCTCACACTGATGGGGACAGCTTACTGTTTTCCCTTTACAGAATCAGCAACACAAAATGACCTGTAATTGCAAGTCCACTGCGCAGAAAAATAACAGCAAAAGTCACTGCACAGGTAAATATCAGCAAAAGCGCTTTTACATGCAGAGAAAGTAAACTGAAGATAATCTGTGATTCTGTGATTTTGAAGGAACTGAAAGCTAAACCACTTGTCCATATTTTACCACATGTATACGTTTGTGTAGCAGAGAACTCAGAGATCACTGTGCAGTCAGCCAGTCCTCACTAACTCTAAAGTGCTGGCAATTCTGTGTTACTGAACTGTGTGTGATTGCAGGTTAAGTTGAAGAATGCCAAAAATTCTAAAAGCAAAAAGATCCCACTGAGCTGTCAAATTTAAGTAGATAAATAAAGGAAATGTGAAAAACGCTAAAATGACACTCCAGTTCCTTTTCTTTCAGAACAGAAGTGCATGTATCATTTTTTAAAACACTGAAAGGAAACTAAAAAATAATACAGTACAGGCTCTTTTCAGGGTTTGGTTTCTTGTTTGTTTGTTTTGTTTGGGGTTTTTTTTTTTTGTTTGTTTGTTTGTTTTTGTTTTCTGTTTTTTTGACAAAATGGAGCTTTCCTGTTGGGGCAAAGCATAGTCTAAGTGTATTCTCTTTGCATTACCAGACAAATATTCTCTTTCTAGGTTAAAAGCAGCAAGACCTAGAGACATAATAAAAGCACTGATATCACTAAATCCAGAGGCCATTAGATTTGACAACTCCCTGTTTGCAGTGACCCAAATCTAAAAGTGTCTCGCAGCAACTCATTAGGAAAAAAAGCCTCTTGGTAATAACAGTCCTTCATGGTACACCTAGGAGGAAGGTGGCTGTGATTCCACAAACCTGATTGTTATTGAATGATCTTTTGAAAGTTGAAGTATCATTCTTCAGTTAAATTTTATCTGCATTTACAAGATGTATAGTAAGGTCCTCAGAGATCAGCTGAAGAAACTCACTGCATAGAAGTATATTAGAATGTATACGTTTCCAGATGGTATCCTGCTTTGCATTGGTAACCCACACTAGACAGGGTTACTGCAAAACAGGATACCATTCTCAGTAGTTTTATTTGTTTCAGAGCTGTTGTATCATGGTAACTACTATTCTATTTCCCTTTTACTATATTCTCTAACAGCATCTCTAACTTGAAACACTGCTTATGTCGAAAAAAAAAAAAAAGAAAAAGAAAACCCCAAAACCCTACGCTGATTCCAGTTTTGCTAATGCATGTGAAAATAACTTTCTGTCAAAACATGTGAGGGTTTCTTTTCTATTCTCCAAGTAGCTCTTCCAAAAAATATTATTTTTAGACAGGCAGATTTTTAGATGAGTGCACTCTGCATTTTTAACACACCAAATAATGAAGGGATTTTCTACAAGCTGAGAGAATATTAAAAGCTTTTAGTACTTCCTTGCAAGAGGCTTCAAACCCGTTAAGTATACTATTATTATCACTGTTCACTCAGCACTCACTGTCTTTAGCTCATGAATAAAGTAATGCCCTGAAATATCCTCAAGAGCCTCATTTCATTTCTGGCCATGAAGTCTACTGTACTTATCCCAGTGCCTCCATCTCTCATCTTTTTAGGATTTTAATAAATGTCTTAGAGAATCAGGATGAACTGCACTGCTTTCCAAGGAAAGAAACAGAAAAATGGAAAGGAACAAAATGCAATATAGTGATAGATATACATTTTTTGGTATGATAAATACGTTTGCATTAATAGTGCCATGTATTGAAGGCATGAAGTTGAAAAGTCAAGCATGATTGGTTTGCGATATCAGAGCCTAGGAAAGAAGTGAAATGGATTGCCATTCATCTAATATTGAACTGACCACAATGAAATATTTGACTCAGGCTCTATTACTGATATTTGCAAAAAAAAAATCCCAACAACCAAACAGCAATCTAAACCAACCTGTTGGAGTACCTTAGGACTCACTGTATATAGCTGACCTAAGACCAAATCCAGTACTGTACTTAAGCACTTAAAAGGTAATTTGCAACAGGATTAAATTTCTTCATCTCCATGATGACACCCAGAGCCTAAAGTTTTTTTCTAAAAAACAAGGCTTATCTCCAGTAAAGCATGTAATGTGTAAATTCAGAACTTTCTTGCCCTCACTTTCATCTTCACTAATAGAACTGGACAGGTAGCTATAAAGGACAATTTAGTCCTGTGATCTGAATTACATTGTAGCAGCACATATTCCTCTCTACTGACTACAGACAATACCTAGGTGGATAGAGAATTTCAGTTAACTGTTATATACAACATGTCTTGACCTGGAAATCCATATGTATGCATAAAGGAGTTTATGTCTACTGACTACTATTCTGATCTGGGACTAAACTCCAAAACAAACCAAAGAAAAGTAGCTGGCAGAAAATACATTAGAATGTGAATTAAATCCTGACATACTTAAATCTGAAAAAAAGCCTAATCAATGCATTAGGAAAAGGTTTGCACTAGGATAGCACTTGCCAACAGCTGGTAGAGGCAATGTAAACTTGTGGATGAGAAGGCAAGAGGTAATTCGGACCTTGTCCCATGGGGGAAGGTGAGTCAGCAGAAGAATGGTGACATTCAATGATGAAAACTTTTTTTTTTCAAACTACTTTTTGTCCTCCTCTCTGGAAAAATTGTAAAATTATATTAATTTTTTTGTCAGTTTAAAACAGAAGTACAAAAAAAAAAAAAAATTAGCCGATGTTAATGTTTTTTAATAAAAATCTAACTTCTTTCTCAAAAGAGAAAATAAATAAACTCAAACCCTACTACCTTTGCCCATAATTTGTAAGCAGTCTTGGCAGAGATTTTAAATGAAGCTATCATAAATGTTTTGTTCAGGGTTCACATTATTAAAAAAGCATACAGAACATAGAAAAAGAATAGTAAACGCCATTTTTCACTCTGACAAAATCTGAAGTCTCACAGCCTTCTACAAGGTCTGACTTCTACCAGTCAATATACTTTAATGAAGTGAGTATCATTTCAAACTGCAGTTAAGGTGATAATGTTTTAAAATATTCTGAAAATTACTACACCATTTAACACAGTGAATTTGGAGCTTTTGTGCAGTCCAACAATGTTCTGTTTTCTGAACACGCTACCATTTCTAGTTGGCAGGATGATATATTTATTTCAATGAAAGGATTTCAAGTATATAAAAAATAAATGTTAATATAAGCACTATTTCACTACTATAGAATTTAATTTTTGTTTAACATTGACTTGCAGTTCCTATGTCCTTCTCTTTTATATTCCCCCAGTCTGATTAAGAATGGTGGACAAGCCAAAATGTATTTAGTAGCTCACTGTTCTTCATTTCTCGTTGTAGTTAAACATCATCAAAATATTAGCAGGTCCTAATAGGACGAGGTGAAAAGGAGGGTGTTATTGTCATCCTATGCAATGGCAAAAAACTTCAATTGAAATAATGAATTCAACCAAATACTTCACTCTGAGATCAAGATATATTAATAAGGGATTTTTAGATTAAATTCTCTGCCCCAGTTATCTTGTTAGCCAGCTCATATTTATGTTCACTGCAGCAAAAACTGTTCCATTTATACTTCTGCAAATTCATGAACATTTATGCTTCAGGAAGTTTTTAGAAAATCAGATCACAGTAATATGTAAGGCGCAGTTCCTTGGTTTAGCCAGTTATGGTCTAGTTTCTCTATCAAATGATCATAATAACCTAATTCCCTTCAAAAGAGAAAATCACAATCACTTTACCATCCTTCATGTAGGTTTTTCTCTAAGGAATACTCTGTCTTCCATATAAAACACATGCTTCTTGTAATCAAGTAATATGATGAAAATTACTAAAAATATATTTCCCATCTTAAAATGAGTATAAAAAGAGCTAAAGAGGTGACATTGTGCAAACATTACAAAGCATTCATGTAGCCATCACTATTTTAATCTGCAATCTATATGTAAATGTCTTCACCTTGCTTATGAGTGTTTCATAATTACAAGCTCCTATATTATATTTTGCTGTTATTTTTGAAGCATTATGAATAGCCCTACAATCACTATAAAATTATCTTTATGGAGGTGGGAAGCATGCTTTCAAAGCTCATTATAGTTTGGTTTATGAAAATATGTATTAATCACTACATTTCTGTTTTCTTTTTAAAGCGATAATATGAACCTGAAAAATAAATCAGTTTTATCTGTATTTCTCTAGAAGTTAGTAATGTTATAAATAGCTCCAAAGAAAACTGTGATTGATTGAATCTGGAGGAGGATCAGTTCACTTTAGCTAGTATAAATCCATGAAATATCACCAGTTGGCTCGTTTTATTATCTTGTGCGCGTTTACACTGCAGACTTAATAGCACTTTATGCTGTTGTTTACAGCCTGATGTTACTTTACTTTTACACCATATGACTCTACTTTCACACATTTCTGTTCATCAAGCCTACAAGAGGATGATATGCCAAACCAACTGCAACAAATCTGCCAACGGTAAGACACTGGGCAAGTGTTTTCACATATGAGGAAACAACAGAACAGGTATGCTTTGCTTTGCTGAGCCCACCTTTTAGGAATACCTCCAGTGAAACACAAAATACCTAGTGAATCTGTAGATATGAGGCATACACAACATCAATGCACGTTATTGAAAAGGCACATTGTTTCTTTTTGACATAGTTTAAAATTGCACGTTTACTTGACTGCTACTACTGGAATCACTCTAGTACAAAGTGCTTTGGCTCTGTTTACATATTCTTTGTGTAAGCAGCCCCAACTAACCCCTCAGTAGACAGTGTGAGTCTGTGCAGGTGGAAGCAGCATGAGCAAATAGCCACTGGAAGGGAGGTGCAGCTCATTACATGTGTGACTACACCAGGAATCACACCTTCACAGATGGCGTGCAAAGGAAGTAATGCCTTATGACCATGACTGCTGAGGCAGAGAAAATAATTTCAGTCCTCTTAATGAATAATAATAAAAACAAACAAAAAAAAAATTCAAAAAGCTTGATTTAGCTGTTCAGCTGAGAGAGAAACTAATCCAAATGTTTTGGTCCTCAGGAAACCAGAGGTTTTTCCACATATGAGAAAAAGATAAAGACATGGAGCTAAGATAATAAAACTAATAAACTAATCCTCATAATAAATAAAACTAAATTCCCATAATAAAATTAATTGTCATAACTTTTGATATCTCTTCTTCTTCTCCAACAGTGTTTGCTTGTTACGATTTTACTACTGTATCAATTCACAATATCTTGGATGCTTTCTGCTTTTCCTCTCCAACTCATAAAGAAGACAGATTGTAGACTTGAAGAATATTGAAAGCAGAACAATACTGACAGTCAAAAAAAACCCGAAAAAGGTAGGGGGTATATGCTTTCTAACTAAGCTAGTATTCCCTTTTTAAAATTAAACAACTGAAACGGATACTCTATCGGTCTTCAAAATCATGAATGGCATTACATAATAATGGTCAACCATTTTCACTCTCCTCCAAGACAGAAACAACGGAGTACTGGATAAAGCTAATGGAAAGCAAGTTCCAGAGGAACTGGTCTTTCATATACAGGTCACTGAGCTGTCTAGCTCCTTTTGAAAGATTGTGTTGGGAATTACAGGTTAATTTTGGTAACACATGGAAAGGCCAGCTGCTGTGTTAAGGGTTTTTGAACATAATAGTCATGCTAGACCTCAGAGAGCTCCAGAACTGGAAATAGTTTAGTCTAGAAAACATTAAATGAATGTATCATCTGTAACTGCTGTGCTTTTATACTCTTCTCCAGGCATCTACTTTTGTCCATTCTCAGGAGAGGGATTGGCCTGATTTTTTGTGATGGTCTTGGATATTTTAATTTTTTTTTTTTTTTTTTTTTTGTCTGATCCAGGCTACGTGGCCATTTTTACAGGTTTTGCTTTCACTCCATTTTTCAACAATCCATTTGTTTGAGGGTTGGAGGGTGCAATCCATTATTGCTTGGGCCTTTCTGACTTCCTCTAATGGAGATGTAATTTAGAGCTAATTTCCAGTTACCTACAACTCATTTTAGAGAGCTCTAAAAAATTTTTCAAAGGAAAAATAAAATACAGGATCTTCAAACAAGCCTCTCAAAGAACATTTCTGGTCACTTTACAGGAGCTAAGCTTTCTCAGTCTTTACTAAAGAGAAATATAATTGGCTTAAACAACATTTGAATGAGTTAAGCAAATCAGCAAGTTTCTGATGCCCAGCACAACCTTGAGTGTTTAGTAT
>JBCJKH010037627.1:0-20556 GCA_039877255.1 Loriculus beryllinus | reverse complement strand
AGGCCTTCTATTGCTCCTCACCAATAAGTGCATGTCATTGTTACGTTAACACAGTGTGAATGACACAGCACAAGGAAAGAAATCAGTAAGGCATTAAGTGCCCTTATAAGCACCAAGGAAAGGACTGAAAGGACTCTACAGATCCAGATCCATTTGTTTTGAGTCACTGGAGTCAAGACTTGACACATTTTGAGTGGGTACTGCTTACCTGTTGAGATCTGTTCATCATATTTATGGTAGTGAACTATTAGAAAGACTTGCCTAGAGTTCAAAAGTTGCAGATTCTCTCCCAGGCTGTGAATAGCAGCTGTCAATCAGAGCTGCACTTGAATGGGAAAAGGGATGGCACTTCTTAAACAGCAGGGCTCAGGCTAAGAGCTTAGAAAACCTTCATAAAAAATGAGAAGCATTCACCTAAGCCATAGCTTTACCTGGTCAGGCTTTGGCAGACCTCATGGGCAAGATGCCCTTGACAAGGTGCAATTTCAGTTGTAACTGCAACAAAAACAGTAAGAAAGATATTCAGCTAAAACAATCCCATCATATTCCTGGATGAAGTGCAGAGCTGATGTGGTGTAGCGTGAGATGAAAAGACCTCGACCGGTGCTTAACAAGAACTAAAACATCAGTGTGTTGCCAACATTATTCTCATCCTAAATCCAAAACTGTCTAAGCTACTGGGAGCTCTATCCAAGTCAAAATCAGGACAGTTGATCAGACATCTCTCACTATCATAGTTCTTCTAGTGATCACAACTGAGCTGGGAGATGTTCAGACTATATGTTGCTGTCTAGAAAGCTCACAGATCTAAGATGAAGGTAAAAAGCTCTTTCATTACTGACTGATTCACCTCCAATTCAAAAAAGGGTAAGCATTTGGTTTGGATTTGTTCATCCGTTGAAACCTGCTAGATAATTTGCTAATGTTCACCTGTAATATTTAGTTGCTCAGTAGTAGACTCAGCGTGAACACTAATAAATGTTAAACCTTTCTGAAGTGGTTATTATTTGTGACAAGAAGGTAGCTGCTTCTCATGAATATTTCACTGCTGAATTCAATAGAGACCAGACTTCTTCACAAAGCATTTTGAGATAACAAAGTAAGGTAGTGGTCTTGTCTCATTTCCTTCAGGAATGACAGTATGACATGGTGGAGGTGTGCTCAGTAAAACCCACACTTGTCAAACTAAAGAAGTTTTGTTAACAATTAAGCAGTTTTGATTCTGTTCTGCAGATGGCAGAGCTTATTGCAGCGTTGTGTTACATCCAACAGTCAGGTGAGACCTGGGTGATTGGCCCCTCTAAGTCAGCGATGCAGAAGAGTTTCTGTGTGGGTATCTGGTGAGTTTGAGCTAAAGAGCTCTGTCAAGTCTTACCTGACTAGAGATCACTCATGGGCTTCTCATGATTAACCTGTGCACTCCCATAGTTCTTCCTTAACCTCATGCTGGGTTTGTTCTTATGCTCTTGTTTGGCTTCTTTACTGGATTTGTAGGGTTGGGCTTTTCAGTCCAACTTGTCTCTACAGGCAAAGGCTTGAAAACTAGACATCCTATCTGGTACTTGTATCCTCAGCTTGCATGGACATCTGTGAGAGCAGAGTGTGCCTGCTGCTCTGCGGGCTTGGTATGTGGAAGGTGAAAGAAAACTCATGTCACACCAAAGTTTGCAGCAGTCTGTGAATGCCGGTTTGCCTATGATAAAACATTTCCCCCACTCTTTAGTCATTTACCCTGCCCTGGAATGTGGATATGAATGTGACATTCTTTCACACTTATTTATTGTAATTTTCTGTTTCCTAGCAGGAGGGAAGAGCATGGGAAAAGTGTGACACGGAGTCACAGTCATACTTTGCTATGATGTTTTTGCATTTAGAACTTAAAACTTCAGTGGGGCATAGCAACATTATTGAACAGGGATGATCTTAGTTAGCCCAAGTTCCTGGTGCACTACCTGACATATACCTTCACTTTTAATTAATCTCTCACACTAGATAGCTTTTAGGTTTTTTTTTTTTTCTGTCCACAGAAGGATTAAGACCAGGATCATCACAAGAATGTCCATGGCTGTGAGTGTGCTTTGATGCATGGCAAAAACCTCTAAGCAGACTGCTCTCAGATGTAGCAAATGCATGTGGCATTCATTTTGAATTTCTTTCTTCAAAGGAGAGGTTATCATTAATTACTTCAGAGGACGCCACTCCTCAGCCCCTTACCCACCCTACTGTTAGTGTCTCCCACTGAAGGGCAGGTACTATTCCCGGAACAAGCGAAATGGGTGCAGCACACAGGCATCAGAAAGAACATTTTGGGGCACTGATGGAAGTTTTACAAAACAAGGAGAAGCATCTAGTGAAATTGACCACCCTTTTAGCCACTGACATCCAATAATTGAAATGAAATTCTGTAATTATTAGTGTTTATTTAACCACTTTATTTCCCGCTATACCAAGAATTTTCACAGGTTGCTGTATCATGACACCTACTGGCAGAGATAACCAAAATAAATAGATGCAGCTCTTTCTGAATGATGAAATAGATGTTTCTGTCTATGTTGGGATTTTTTGTTTCATGTTGAAGTGGTTACTGATGTAAGTACATTCACATGGGCAGTGTAGTCACCGCGGCTTGGAAGGGGATGAGGAGAAAAGGGAGTTGGTGTGTGGAAACACACAGACTTCTGCAAGGGGTAGGTGCACCCCAGATTGGTGTAACCCAGGTTGGTATTGCATATTCAGCTCCTGTGCCCCAGAGTCCAGACAAACTGCTTCATTTGGGGTTGTAGCTCTCAGTTGAAGCTATAATTCATTTCTGGTTTTTCCTAGTTAGGAGATCACCATCCCTCCCCAAAAAGTTTGGCTGATGGTTCAGCCTAGGTTTTTGGAAAACAATAGCTCATTCCTGAGAAGCAGCTTTAACAAACACAGTCCACATGGGCAGCTGTAGGTAAGCTTGAATTTCTAATCGAGGTAATGTAGCAGTTGATTTTGTAATTATTCTTGAGACACATGGGATGAAGGTGCTGGTAAGAGAAGCAGTAAACCTGAGCTTTATACCCTTCTGTATGGTTGTCAACATTGGTGGGTTTCTTTCTGTTACAGACCTTCTCACCTTATATGTCCTTTGATGGGGCAAAAATACCCATCTGAACAAACACAGGAGACAGATTTGTGTGAACTATAACCAGGCACTGGTGGGTTGAAATTAAAACACTGTATTTTACCATACCCCTCCATCAATGGGTCCAGAATTTACCAAAATGTTTCTAAAACAAGCAATTTTCTGGCATGTTCGCAAAATAAAGCATCTTTCCATTATTCCTGAGTGATAACTCCATTGCTGTCTGACCCTTCCAACCATTTTATTCCAACTCAGACCCACACTCACAGTACTTGAAAGCCACCAGCTTCCCTAATGTGTCTTGTTTCATTTGTGAATAGAATTTCCTGATTTGACAGCACACTGGCAGCACTTTCATTCCTCAGGATATGGTTTACTAGTGAGGTATTAGCTATGTCTACTCAAGCTTTTGAGATCTGGTCTAGGTTTTCTCCTCTTATTAAATTACTGTAACAATGTCAGTTATCAAATTGTCATCCCTGTTAAGTTCTTCCACTGTGCATAAATCCATTTTCACACTGCAGCACAACGCAGAATCGAGCGGCTTTTCCATCAGTTTATAAGTGATATGTCTGGCCAGTACTTCAGCTGCATAAATCATCTTATGTCACACAAATATGAATGGGAGCTTAGGTACATGTAGAGAGAGAGGAGTAAAAGTATGCCATCATTTCTCACTTGTTGTTTGATCTTTCCTTCTAGTAAGAAGGAGCACAACAAAAAGAACTTTGTCCTGTTCAGCTTCCAAAGCAGTAAAACAGATGACAGAGTTTCCCAGAAGGAAAAGTACCTTTTGCTTCAATCATTTTTGAAAATTCCAATTTGAGATGTCAAAATCTTTTCTCCCACATGACCATCCCTTTAAAAGCTGTGATGGTATCTTGACTGCGCTGAGTTGGATTTCACTGGGAACAACTTCTCAGTGTGTGTTTTCATATTAGCTAGAGAGGCTCCTCAGCAGACACGCTGCAGTTTAGTCAGGGAGGACAGCGCAGATTTGAATGTTGTGGTCAGATCCCTTTTTACTGCAGCCACGTTGCTTCACTGGTTTGTGTATGACAAAAAGATAACTCGCTTTCTTCATTGCGTTTTGGTTTTGCAAATGAGGGCTTGTTCTGGGATGTTCCTTTCAACAGCAAATAGCCTCTCACTTGAGAGAAGGCAGTGGAAGGAGCCTTCTTGTTAGACTAACCTCCCCTGAGACCTTTAAGTGATGTATTTACTGTGCATTGCGGTCAGCAGAGGCTGAGCCAGGAAATTTGTCTTCTATATCTTTGCAGAAAGAGACTGGCTTTTTTTTCATTCATTTACAGCAGATAAGGTGATGTTCAAGACATGTTTTTCCTTGAAAAAAGCTCAGTTGGATAATTATAGCTGCAACAACACTTCCACTGTCATCTTTCCTCCTGGGTAAGATTTTGTGCCAATTCACACAGACAAGTTACTTAAAAGGGAGTACTCTCCAAGAACCAGCTTTTCATCTATTTTGCAGTTATAAAGAACCCTTTCCCAGCACCATTCCGTATAGTAGTGCTATTTGCAGGCTCAAAGGATGGCTTTCAAATTCAGTGAACTGACCATCAGCATCCCATGCACTGGCATTGCATCCCTAAGCATCAGCAAAAAGGCAGCCGCCATTAGATCTCCTGAAGGTCTTCTGAGCAAGAAGAAAAGCACCTGCCTGGACTTGGGGGTGGAAACAGATCTAGGTGTTAGTGATAACTATATTAAAACCAAAACAAAACAGAACAATTCTGTATGCACATTTAACTCTGTAAAGAGCATAAAGAGTGCAGGCTGTTAGATTCACTAATTCTCCTTGGTTTTCCCTTTAGAAGGTTGGTGACTTGGTGGCCCAAATCCAACCAAATAAATGCTATTACTGTGCTCCCATTCCCCATCCTTTCTGGGCAAGAGGGAAAGGAAGGGACCTTAAGAAGGAGGCTCAGTTCTGGGCTCTCAAACTCAGAGCACTCCAGCCTGCTTTTGCTAGGCATGCAGAAACTGTCCTTAAGGATCCCAGGCCCCTCGTTACAGCAATCAATTTTTTACCTCTGTTCAGGCAATCAAAATATTAAACTTGTCCTGAACACACAAAATCTGGCATTTCTTTTCTTCATATGCCATTGTGTGTGTAAGAGGAAGGAGTGTGGATCAACAGCTGCCTTTAGTCAACACAGTCAATCAGCTTAAGAATGTAATCATCTAGAAAAAGGCAGGGAGGCTAAACTGCTGTCACTTGCTTCTAATAAAAGTTGCAGCATTAAGGAACAGCAGGAGACAGGCTTTTGTTCACTCAAAGTGAGCATTTGGCTCTCTGTACGCCTTACACTGTGGCAACACTCTACACTGAGATGAGTTTTTACAATGGAGCAAACTTGGAGGAGACATTTATTCAACATGCTACTTACTCTGCCATTCATTTCCAGTGTCCCTGCTAGTTTGGTGAACTTGCATAAAGCTTCCCTGTCTTCCACCACCTGATTCTGCAATGTTAGGCACAATCCAGTGGTTTTGTTTCTTGGATTTTGGGGAGTTTCTTTTTTAAGCAGCGGCTGGTTGGGCTTGGCCCAGTAATTACTGTTGTGTCATAAATTCAGCACAATGGCTGCGCTGCAGGACCAAGCAGACAGGCTGTGAGGCAGCAAGGCCTTGCTTAAACAAAAGAGAGCTTTGGTAAATGGTGGTGTTGGCCAGGAAAACTATTAGAAAATATTTACAACAAAGTATGGGCTCAGTTACCTGACAAACACAGTATTTTAGCATGCCCTTCCCTTTAAATAAATGACTTCTCTTAGCTGCTTTGGGATCCTGGCTTTTTCAGCAGGTTAGCTGAGTTTACTTCACATTAGGAAGGATCCTAGGGTCCTGTTCACCCACAGAAGAGAGGAACATTAACTCAGATTTCCCCATTGCCTAATGTGAATAAGGACTGATATGGAAAATAGGACACCTTGGAGTCAATGCTTACCAGACAATTCAGGTCTTTGTGTCCTTCCTGAGACCATCAGGGAGCTTATCAGTGTTACCAGCAACTGTGATGCCCACTGTAAAGTGCAAGAAGGGAGTAAAATCACTTAGACACATAAACACTGAATAGTTACCTGAAAGTTATTCTCTTTTTCAGTATTGCTAAGGCACTGGGATGAAGCAAGAAAACCAAAACTAGGACAACTGATAAGCCATAACAAAAAGAAATGTTCAATATCCAAGTAAAAGACGAAAGCCAATATGCAAAACCAAAAAGTATTCATAACTGAAACAACAATTCTGGTTGATCTCCTGGCTACTGTTAGTTGTTTCTAGGAGGAATCCTGAATCTGATGAGTTTTCTACATACTTTACAAGCTAAGTAATATGAAATAGTATTATAGCTGTCCACATTGTAACAATGATGGCTGCACCAAAACACTTGAACTGCGAGCAAAAAGGCTGCCCTTCCTATATAGGATGTAAAAAAGAACTATTTTAGCCTCTCAGTGGAAAAAGTAAGACTCATCGACTTCATTTTATCATTCCTTCTTTCTCTGATGCTACTATTTGTAACATCGTCAATATTTGGAGAGCTTGGGATGACAACCTATTAAGATTCAGTTAAGCATCTGCTTTGCTGCTTCTCTGAACCAGCTCTTGCACTCCACTTCATATACACAGCACTTGGGATTATTAAAAGCATTTAACAAGTGTTTAATGTAAGGCAGCATTAAGCATACCCAAGATGTTGGGATCAGCCGTTGAGAGAAAGCTAAGTGTGGTATTTTTGGTAATGTTCTATGCTAGTACACACAGAATTTAACCGTACTCAGTGGGTAAACACAGACTTTAACTGTAACTAAGCACAGTTTGATGCCCTTTGTGGTGAGAAACTCTTGTCTGTGCAGGTCAGAAGCCACAGCATGCCTCGGATGCCCAAAGGGTGTTTGCAAAAGCAGCAATCAAAAACTTCCCCTTTGAGTTATTGCTCACCAATCAGTGCTGGCCGAGTTAACACTACCAGAGGCCCTTCCATCAGCAGATAGGCAAGGCATCCACTGAAAACACTATACTGGAGCTCATCCCATGAGGGACACAGCAAAGCTGATGGCCCACAGAAGCTTGGAGAAGGGGTAATGACATCAGTGTTTCCCTTGTGAAGTCTGGAGTTTTCTTACCTGAGCAGTACGTTGCCAGTGTCTCTCTGAGCAAGGTACAAGTTAAGGGGTTGAGTGACAGTCATGGGTAAAGTGCTGTTCAGCCCAAAAGTTTGACACTGAAATGCAAGCGACAGCCTGAGCCCACCAAGCCATTGAAGGAAGGCAAGAAGAGCAGCCTTTAAGCCTGACAGTTCTGCGCCTCCCTGGTACAGTAATACCAGAAACATGTCATGGGAAGATTTAAATAGAAAGTGTTCCATCTAATGGGATTTTGGTCACAGTACTGTGGTTCTCTTTAGTAGCGTAAAATGTACATTTGAAGCACTACCCTTTTGCCTTAAATTTCTGGCTCATTTTATTTTGCTAGTGCCCTAATGGTGGGCATCCTTTTTTTTCCCAAAGGGAAAAAAGATCTGCAGCAGATAGACAATTTGATGACTTAACATGCTGCACTGATGACTGCTGAAGGCAAAACACCAGCCAATGCCTCTTGACTTTATCTATGTGCTAATAATTATGGGATTAATGATGGGATTGTACAGGTAATTTCATTGAACAAGAACCTTACACAACAAAACTAACATGGCATTGCTGCAATTGAAGATTTTTCCCTTGGCTTCTTCAAACTCCTTGTTACTCCAACTCCTTCTTACTATACTGAAGAAGCTCAGGGTTTGTGCGTGGGACCTGAGATGTGGACACTAGAGGGGGTAAAACAGATGACAATAACTGGCAAAGAAGACAAGGGAAGGAAGGTTGATGAGAGTGGAAGAAGTAAAAGAGTGAAGGTATGTCTCTGGATTTTTCATCACAGCATCCTTTGCTATCATGTGCCTTGGTTCCAAGTATAAAATGTCATGATGCACGGTGGAGCTGTGTAGTCCCACTTGAGATAACTATATTTCTTCCATTCAACAACCTGCTCTCTTTCCTAAGGCAGAAGGGTAACCCCGAGAGAAAGTACTGCTTTTAGAAGTACTGCAAGATTCAACAATTTTAGAAGTACTGCAAGAAAACAGTTTAAGTAAGTTCAGGGTATGCGAGTCTTCTACCACCAGGAATACGGCTCTTGATCAACTCCCACCTATTATCTAGAGCTCCTTGGAGGCCCTTCCATGCCCTAGGGCCAATAATGCACTCCTGCCCACACAGAAATCAGTGTCATTTCCACTCTTTGGGCTGGTCACCATCCTTGTAAGCAGAAATAAATCTTCATTACACTACCCCACTCCCTGGTTTCCCATCAGGGATTAAATGGTGTTTTTATAGAAGCCAGTAGCTAATAAATGTTCAATATTTGCTTATGGCTATAACATATTTGAAATTTTTAAATGCAGGAGGAGAAACTAAGTGGGATTGGTAACGTGAGTAAGTAATATAATGCAAATGGGATGTGCAAATCACACTATTGTAAAAACTATGGAATTTCCCCATAGATGGTACTTTGCACAAACACAGATATTTGAGGACAGCAGTGAGGATGGGCTGTTCTGTAAAATCAGAGTTACCCTTTTATAGGCACAGGCCTCCACATGGCATAGAACTGTATTGCTAAATAACTGAAACAAACATTATTACTTTAGGTTGAAATCAAGTTAGGTTCTCTCTATTCTGCTCACTAAGCAAGTAATTGCACAATAACAACCTCAGTGCAGCCATATTTGAGGCACCTTTCACTGATGTGCTGATAACCCTCCTATCTTCCCACTCATTTTGATGTTTGTCTCTACATGCCACTGGACATGACCGTACACCAAAGCATTTCATGCTCTTGCGATGAGCTGCCTTACCTACCTCCTCATCTCCTCACTGGAGCCCCACCACCCTCTGGCAATGGCATATCTGGAAAAGGGGGCTCCCACAGCTGAGCTGCATGTGCTTTGTGTTGGCAACAGTTTTCCAGCTCTTCTTTGCGCCCAGGAAAGCCCCAGCAGGTGACACTTGCCATTTCCAGTGGTGATGCTGCTGAGACTCTTTGTAGACCCAGCTTTGCACCTGTTGAAATCCTTGTACTCTAGTGGAAGGAGTTTGGCCATCGGAAGAGGCATGACTACACCAGCTGCATTTAAAGATTCAAAGACTTCCTTCTCAGCAACATGTAGTTCACCCTTCTACAGCTTTCACTTGAGACCTCCTCTGATTACCTTTTCTGTTCTACTTTAATCTTCTTCCTCTTCGACCTCTGTTATTATTTGCTTTGATACATCATCTACTTCCAAAGTTTCTCTGTCCTGTTACCCATTTCATTTTTGCCTTTTATCTTATGGCAGCAGCAGCATTTCCTTGGCCTTTACGCAGAAGTTCACCTGATGGCTCTGTTTCAGAATTCCACTTTGAACTGTTAAGAAAAATAATTAAAACAAAAAATAAAAGTCACAATTCACAGCATTTGCTAACAGCTACTACTATGTTGTACCTAAAGTAATATTTTCTCCCCTTAAGAAGAGCTACCAGCAATGGACCAGAGCATCCCACTGAGTTTTTCACTTTTTATAAGACTAGCTCTTTTGATCCATCTTAATTTATGTGAGCCCCTTCTTTCAGTTGAAATCTTGTCTTATTGCTCATCTCCTGCCACAACAAACGCAGAGATCATGTGCTAGAGGACAATTATTAGCATGACTTTTCTTGATTAAAAATGAAGAAGTGATTCAAAAAGACTTTTTTATTATTTTAAGGGCTTTTTTGAACTCCTGAAATCTGAATTTCATGGATGAAGGATAGGGCAGTACGTCTGAAGTGTAGTAATCTGCACATTATCCTGTGATGGTCCTGTAAGACCACAAATCACAAATGGTGCATATTAATGAAGGTCCTCACCAGATGAAAGAGAATGCTAAAAAGCAGATGAAGCTTGATGGAATTAATACAACCAACTTTGAGTCGTGCTCAGATTGAGTCAAACAGCTTCCAGCTTCACTTCTGCAAGAGGGGGAGGGGGAAATCCTGAGATGACAGATGCTGTGCACAGCAAAGCGCTCTCTGGAGAAAGAAATAAATCTTTTATGTACAGTATTCACTAAAAACTGCAGGGGGCAAAAGACTGCAGGTTTTCCTTTCGATAAGGAAGAAAAATGCACACATAAGAACTGCTGCTGCAAACATACGCAGTGCACAGAAAGTCAGTCAGGGTAAGAGGCAGTCCCTTCCCCGTGCAGAAACGTGGCTAAATTACTCCTGGGATACTTCTGTACTAATAGTGTTGGGACGGATTTGCTGCAAAACAAAAGGGATGTCTAACTTTCTCTTTTAAACTTGTGGATTTCTATTAACAGTCCAAAACCCACAATTACCCACACCAATAGGCACGTGCACGCAGTCTATTTCCTTAAACATGAGAAGCAGCCACAGAGCATACACAGAGCAGCAGACAGAACTGGTTGGGTGGGATTTGCAGGAAGGGGGTAGGCAGCTGTGCTGCAGTGCTGTCACTGTTGTTGGACTCCTTAGTTCAGCGATGTCAGTGATTTAAGCAACTGTTGCCACAATCACATTCTGGATACTTTTTTGTTTTTCTTTTCAGTACAAAACACAGTTCAGAACAGCAATCTGCTGACTGTCAAACTTCATAAAGCAGACACCCATTTATGTGCTTAAGCACACAGGAAGAACAAACTGCTGTGGTCTGATGTTGGATGGCCAAGGCCAGCTTCGATCGGGCTTTGAGAAACCTGGTTTAGTGGAAGGTGTCCCTTCCCTTGGTGGGAGGGGAGGTTTGTTACTGGATGAGCTTTAAGATGCTTTCTAACCCAAACCATTCTATGATTCTATGAACGAATGGCAATGGACTGAAAAGCATTCTATGTGCTGGGTTCCCTTCCTTATGTTTTGATTGTTATTGGTATTATTATTGGTATTTCTGTAAGCTGCAGGACCCTCTCCCAGCCAGAGAAACCTCCACGTGCAGGGGCTTCCATGCTGCCCTGGGGCTGAGTGCTGCCAGTGCTCATCCCTCCTGCCTGCTCTTCCAGCATTGATCCTGCACGGAGGCAGGAGGGCAGGGACCACACGGCTGCCATGATCCAGACATTTCTAGCTGGTTTATGGTCCCTTGGTTGTCATTAGCTCAGGTAGAGAGCTCCGAGGGACCACTACTGCTCTCTCGCTGAGTCACCTCAAAGAAGGAACAGCCTGTAACTCTTTTTGGCCTCTTTCCCTGAGTTACGGTCTCGGGGATCAATTGCAGCAGAGAATCTGGATGTCTCATACAACAAAGTAACAGAAATACTACTCATCATATGCATTCTTAGAAGTGCATTAATCATTGTTAAGATATGTGTTTATATATTTCAAGGATCTGCTTTTTTTCAGTAGTAGCATCTGTTCTTTTCAGTGGGAAGTTTGTGACTAATGTACTTGTGCCAATCTCAGTTAACAGAGCGGAGACCATAAACACACTTGCAAGTCAATGTAGTGACTAATGTATAAGCCTGCCTGCTATGTACATGGAGGCAAGAAAACCCACCCAAAACCCAGGTTTCCAGGGGAAAAATGCCCCCATGATGAAGCATCAGGACTCGGTTTTCAACAGCAGATGTTGTGTCTGATGGAGCTTGGTCACGTAGTTTTCTCCTGCTGTCAGCAGTGCAGCACCAGTTTACCCCACTTAGATACTGGGCCCTGTGTGTTTGAGAGGGTAAAGTCTGATGTGGTTGTTGGTGCTCCTCAAATATCCTGGCCCTGCATCTGCTGGGAGGTAAGGAAACAGTGGCATATCTTATCTCTTGGAGCCCTTGCTGTGATAGCTGGAGCGCACATGCTGCTGTCAGCTAAACCCACAAATGGCTTAATGGCAGGTACATAATAGCCCGTTAGTAGAGGTTTGCCTGGAATGCTGGCAGGTGTTTACATGAAATTTTGCCCTGCTTGTCACAGCATAGGACAGCCAGCACCTGGCAACCTCCTGCCGAGCAGCACGGTCTTTAATTGCTCCGCAGCGGCGGCAGCAGCTGTCACCAACCTTGTTAAATAAACAACAGGTTCTGCACCTGCCTGAGCAGAACCCTGACCCTGCTCCCAGCCAGCCGGCGGGCACGCAGGTAACCCTGCCTTCCCCGTGCCACAGCCTCGGGGGTTAGCAGGAGACTCTCAGTACTGATTTGTCCTCCTGCTGCAGAGGTTTGCCCTGCGCTCCTCTCAGGAGTATTGCATGGAGCCAGGAGACGTGAGGATCTCCTTAATTAGATTGGTGGTTTATGGATGGTTCTTGTCTCTATGCATGCACACACACATACATAGGCCTCAGATGCACAGACACAATGGTAATGAAAGGAAATCTCTATGGCACCGTAGCCAAGTGCCAGTGCCTTGTAGAGCGCTTTGGCACAGTACAGAACAATTCTGAGTGGCTTGTGAGGATCCAAAGCCCTGGTGTAGGACCGGGCTTTTTATTCTCCAAGGAGCGTAACTGTGCAAAAAGCCTGATTTTTGTTAGGTATATCCGGTAAAGACAAGAGAAGGTATCCTGACTTGTAACATAGGAGCTCATGCTCTCAAAGCCATAAATGATTGTTTTATCATCCTCCTTTCTATCAGGTTTAATTAAGTTTTGGCATCTTGCTGGAGTCTACTGTAAATACACCTGCCTGGATCCAGAAACTTAGAAAATCAGGAGGAATAGTGAAGAGGAGGAGAAGAAGCTACTTACCCTCTGCCAGGATACTTCCCATCAGGCTGTTTTCCCCCTCTCTTTCATGCTGCTGAAGAAGACATGCTCTAATGGACACTATAGTTTTCTTCCAGCTTCCAGCCAGTGGCTGGTGCCTGAAGAGGCTGCATGTGAAGCACAAGTGAGTAAAAATGAATAAAGTCAAAGGTCCTTGTGATTCATGCATAAAGACAAAAGCCACTGAAGGAGACAAAGTGACTGCAGCGAGTGTAAGATAGTGGAATTCCAGGTGAATGCTTGAAAAAAATGCAAATAGAATACACCATCCCAAACAGGTGACAAAATATCGAGATGGGCCACTTAACAGCAGTATGGAACTTAGTTTGGGCAGCACTCCAAGACCAGGGACCATGCTAATTGGGCTCCCTTCTTTTGATCCATAGAGGAAGATTTCCTCCATTTACATGTTTTCTTGAAAATTAAAAGGCAGAAAATACTTAGTGGCAGCTCTTATACAGAGTTCTAACACAGAGACACAGAAAAGACCATCTGTTGGGACTCTCAGCTACAAGAGAGCTGAAAAGGAAAAGGTGAAACAGGAGCACTGCGTCTATTTTGTAGCTGTATATCCATCCAGACATACGGCTATAATAACTATGCTTTGGGAGCATTAAATTCCTGACAGGTACAAGTTATTTACTACTAATGGTTCACAAAAGCAAGCTGGCACAGCAAATCCTCTTCACACAGTCATACAGAGCTTCAGGTCTAAGAAACCAGTAATGATCATCGAGAGACTATTATTTGCATTTAACCATTTTCCAATAAATTGCCATCGGCCTGCTTTTCAAACATAGCTGATTATAAATACAGTAACTGCTGCTGAGGCACGACACTGAAATGCCTGTGTGCCAGCAGTGACCACAGTCTCTTCTCGTGCTCTGCCTTTCAAATTCCATGGTGCAGCAATCACTGCCCAAGCAAAATGCTGTATTTCTAATAGATCCCCTACTAATTACACATGCAAGCAACAAAAGTGAATTTATTGAGCAGAAGCGCAGGTTTCAGTGTAAGTAGCATGGAGGGAATACTACCTCTGGCTGTTTGCGGGATCACGTTGCCTTCTAGTGGCTGGCCCCAGCTCCCTCGTACCAGAAAGGTTTCAGGATTGTCTTTCATAAACTCATCTAGAGAGCGGGATATTTTCTTAATTCCTTCTAGGGTAGAGGCAACTATCCAGCAAGACTCATGCTCTGTATTGCTTAGGAGGTAAGAGAGAACAGACAGAAGAAAAATCCCTTTTATTTTTACACATTACAGTTTGAGTGTCTTCCTGGAGAAATTTTGAATATCTCTCCACAACCTGTAGCAAGCCAGAAAAATGGAAGTTCATCAGCTCCTGATGCTGCACAGGCCTGTGTCTGCTGCAGGAGCACACAGAGAGAGAGAAAAACTAAAAAAACAAGACAAGTGAAGTAATTTCTTCCAAAACACTGATTGCACAACACCCATGAGAAGTGGAGCTGAGGGAGAGCTCCACGACCAGGTTTGCTTACTGGACAGAGAGCCATCTTAGTGAGTGGGGAAAAAATAGGTATTGTTGAGAACCAGAAACAGATTGGGTAAATATTTATGTCAATAGATTCAGGATATGGAAAGCAGGAGAAAAAGAGAGATGACAAAGCCAGATGGGGCACTCTGCCCTCTCAGGGTATCCTAAAGGACCAATTCACTACTGAGGCAGTTAACTAAAGCTCTTTTTATCTGCATTATTCTTCATCTGCAGTGGCTACACATCAAATGAAATGGCTGTTTCATCAAAATACTTCCTATGGGCTTGATGTTGACAGTACATGTTACCTTCAGGATTACCTGCAGGGCTGGGTTCTACAGTGCTTATATGCAAATACAAGAAGAATATAAGAAAATACAAGAAAAGCCATTACAAGAAGAGGGATTAGGAATGACTCCAAGAAAACAGTGGCTAAGGTACATCACTGAAAGGGAAAGACACATGAAAATGGCCAAGGACATGGACCATTTGAAGAAACATAAATATTGAAGTAAATGCTTTTCCTCCTTTGATATTCAAAACTAAGGCTGGGATTAAAATAGAGGTTGCCCACAAAGAACAGGGGGCAAGGAAACAGAATTACAGCTGAAAATTAGAAGCATAAGCCATATCATAAACTGGATCATAAACTCAGAGGGTGAAAGAAAATGCGACAGTAAGTAAAATGTAAGGGGCCTGTTACAAGAGAGTTGAAGAAAATGAAAAGAAAATGGCAAGAAATTTGAAGGAAAGACTTTCAACTGCACAGGATGCAAAGAGCAAGCTGTCAAGGACAGAGGCATGGGCCTGGAGAAGAATCCAGTTAGTGGTTCAGCACTCCATTACCACCCTCCTGCTTTAACAAATATTTTATCATTTCAAGAAATAAGGTCTTTGGTATTCATGCCTACTGATTAACATAGCTAAGGAAACAAATGTTTAAATCAAAATGGGATGTTTCCCCTCAAGCTATTTTATTCATGTGTGGAACAGCGTTGTAAATCAGATTAGACTGTTACATAGTCCTCCCTCTTGGCTCCATAATCTATGAATATACTTGCAACACATGGCTGTGTCATTTCCACCTGTTCTACAAAACTCTGCTCATGCCCACATTGCATACATAATATTGAGAAAAGCAACACATACGTGAGCATACGTGAGCAGCAACTGCCTTCTGTTGGTCCAGTGAAGGAGCAGATGCATGCAAGACTGAATTTCACCTACTAATCGCTATTTCTTTTACCCCAGAGGCCACAGGTCATCTTTTTTTTCTGTCTTGTTAGGTTCTTGGGTGACATCTTACTGCATGGTAATTGCAGAATGACTTGAAACACACAAATACAGTCTCCCAAACTGTCACCTGAAAACTCAGGTCACAGAGAAAGTTGTGGCTCAAAACTTAACACCATTTTCTAAGGAAGTGTCACTTAAAGTATTTAGAGGGCTACCTCCTGGAAAGAGAAAATACCCCAGACTTCTGTAATCACTGTGGGCTACCTAATGGGATGATCTTGAATGCAATATGGACCACCAACATCAAGTCTGTATGAAGGATTTTGTTGAAGAAGTCAATGTTTTTTAAGTGTAGCAGCTTTAGATGAAATTATTTTTACATGCAGATAAAAAGATCTGGCTGTGGTAAGCAAAAGAATGCATTTGGTATACAGTAATTAATCACTGTAACAGTTTGCCATTAACTGGAATAGCACCTCCCTCTAAAAACAATAAATTTACCCCTAAACTTGAGAAAATTATCCAACTTTAAAGACAGAATGCTTTTTTCTTCAATGAAGATGAAAAATTCCCCTTCCAATATGTTTATAAACCCAATAAGGCAAAGGAATTTATATTTAATAATTCTATAATATGATCTTTCAAGAAAGTCATAGCATAGGTCAAATGAGCTGTAGTTGTGAGACAGACTGAAGGAAGAAAAAAAAGTGGAGCTCAGGCTTTAAATAAAAAATCATTGGAATTCTGTTAGAGGAAGTAGTGCCAAGGGAGAATTTTAAATTTCTTCAATATTCTTCAGGTTTATCATAGCACATTGAATAAAAATCATAATGGCTGTTCCTTAATCTTCCAGAAAGCATTAATAACCTAGGTAGGCAATGTGGAACAATATTACTGCTCACGTCTATGAATTTAGATAGTCACACCACCATTCTGCTTTTCTAACTTCATTTATTTAATGAGAGACAAAATTAAAGACTGGTAGCCCTTATGTCAGCATCCCCAGCTATGCTTCACAGGGGCAAGGTTCTGTCCCCTTGTTGCAAAAGCTTTTTCTTCCCAAGCAGGTAGTGCTTATTTTCCAGTGTAAACTGAGCTGCAGTGCTATGTAGCTCACTGTGTATATAGCACTTCATTATTATTCTTCCCATATTGCCATCAAGGCAAAAAAAATTCGGTCCCCTGATACCCTGTGCCTGGCACAGTATTAGCCTCTCTATTTGCAAGCAGTGGGAAGTTCATCTCAAAATGGTAAAATGCCATCTTGGACTCAGAAAAAATGACAGCATGTGGATAGCTGATTTCATATGAGGAACCTTAAAATATAAACCAAGCAGCTTTTCTAGGAGGAATCCCACTCTAAACAGAGAGAGTTGATTCATCAGTTTGCTTCCTTTTAACTTGATCGCTCACTCTCAAATTGAAGTGTTAAAAGAACATCATGTTTTTTAAAACCATGAGGAACTCAGTGATGTCTACATGCCATTTGCTGTAGTTGTTATGTTTTTCTGCCCACATTTGAAGTTAGCTAGAAACAAGCGAGCTCTGAACGAACGCTCGATAGTTGTGCTTGCATAAAGCTGGGCCCAAGCTAAGAATCAATATTTTGTTGTTGCTGTAGGTTGGAGATACATTAACATGGCTATGTAGCTCCAGCAAGGCTCTAACATCAGTGAAGTAAGCTCATGTCTGCTCAGGGTGTGCGTGTACAAATTCACAGGCTGAGGGAATAAGAGAAGCAAAGCAGGTTTTATGTGCTACAAACAATAGACATAGTGCCTGTGCTGCAGTCATCCCCAGCACCTCAGCCAGCACAGTCAATCTGCTGTTAGTAAGGAGACACCAACTAATCCTTCTGCATCACGTCTCAGGGAGCATAGAGCCATATGACAGCTTCCAGAGTCACAGCTCCATCTCTGGTCTGCTCCCGAGACAGCCCAGCTGTACCCCACGACTGCTGCAGGGGCCAGGTTATAAAGCCAACAATTGGCTTATTGTCAGTCTTAGTTTTCACCCACAGATTTGGTCTCGTTTTTTACAAATATTATAATTAAGGTGATGTGAATGCTTAGTAATCCTGATTTACAGTAATGACATATTATCCATTCCTAATTGCTAGTCAATACAAATTGTTTCCTTGGAACACCTGAAAAGAACAAGTCTTAAAGGCAAGAACCAGAGCAACTATGTAGGATCTCAGACCACTGAGGACAAGGCAGGAGGAGGTCCACCAGAGTCAGAGGAGGTAGCAGTGCAAGCCAGTAGAAGAGAGGCTCCACTGTGCATCTACTTCTTCGTGGAAACTCCATAGCTGTAACACCAGCTCTGCATCTGATGCATCACTCTGGAGTGTGAGACACCACATGTCAGAAATGTGCTGTGAAACATATGTTCATGTTTTCCCTTTAAGACAGAGTATTTCACATTTCATTTTTTACATATACTTTAGATTACAGATGAATCTATTGTACCAAAATATTGGCAGCTGCTTTCCAACATGGAAGATTGCCTCCCATGTTCAGCAAACTCTCCAGGCTTTTGACTATAAAACATTTCAGCAGGGTCTTGTATATTACCTGTACAGTTTGCATAACAGACATGCACAGCCCAATCTATAACATCAGCTCATACTGACTAGCTTTTTCTATGCTGAAGTTGGAATGCCAAGCTTCAATTGATTCATATTCACGTGCTTGTGTAAACATAATTAAAAAAATAACATGTACAAGATAAAGCTCATACATACGTACATTCCTATGTAACCCAGGGATGCACCATAGCACAAAACTGGTGTACCAGACAGAGCTAGTCAATAAAATGCAAGGTATAACTTGCCACTTGAATATCCCATAAACTCCAACTGCTGCTGACTGCTACAAAGCTATAGGCCAGTAGCTCCCTGCAAGGCACACGAAGGCCAGTGGGAAAGGGTACAAAACATGGCTGACTAAGCTGGGGCTGCCTGGGAGGAGAAGTCTAAGAAAGGACAGTGACTGGGACAAAGGGATGCTCTGCGTACCAAAATTACCAACATACCTCTATCTTTCTTCTAGAGCACACTGAAGAAACGGACTCACATCTCCCTTGCACAACCAATTAGAAACGAAAACTTCACTTACACAACACAGTCTAAATATTTCCTAGAATCATAGGATATCTCAAGTTAGTAGGGACCCGTAAGGATCATTGATCTCAATATCCTGCTCCTCACAGGACTATCTAAAACTAAACCATATTGCTAAAAGCATCAAAACTCTGACAGGCTTGATGCCATGACCATTTTTCCTGGGAAGCCTGTTCCAGCGACTGTCCGCCTTTTCAGTGAAGAAGTTTTTCCTAGTGTCGAACCCGAGCTTCCCCTCATGCAGCTTCATTCCTATCGCTGGTGACCAGAGAAAGAAGATCAACACCCACCTCTCTGCTCCCCACCTTGGGAAGCTGTAAACTGCAATGAGGTCATCCCTTGGCCTTTTCTTCTCAAAGCTGGACAAACCCAATGACCTCTGCTGCTTCTCATGTCTTGCCCTTGAGTTCTTTCACCATCTTGGTCGCCCTCCTCTGGACACACTCTAATATTTTGATATCCTTATACTGACGTGCCCAAGCTGCACACAGTATATGTTGTGAATCACAGGACAGTTGCTTAATGCTGTAGGAAGAATAGCTTTTACCCTAGTTCTGGGGAATAATGACAACAAAATAATTAAAAATACAGGATAGTATTTATAAACTTGACTAGACATTTCTGCCTTTTGGTACCACCACAAAACCGCTGTCAAGATTTTCCAGCTATTTTCTTACCTTGGTTTGCTTGCTTTTTAACTAAGTAAACCTCATTAAATCCAAAATCAAATGGCTCAACACAAACGTTACCATTACGATGACAGTCTGAATGAAAACAATGAAAAAGGTCATAGAGCTAAGTAGTTTGTTTTCTAAAAGAGAAAGGAGTTCCTTTGGGCAGAAGAGAAAAAGGCACTTCAGCTGCTGTCTTGTCAAGTCAGGCCTAGACCCTCATCCTGCAGCTCTTCATTTCCACAAACAATTTTCACTGACACTCTCCACTGGTGATAAAAGGGACCATATTTTATCCCCCAGCACCCTGATGCTGTAAGATCTGTGTGCCCTACATTTTTATCCATTGAGGGCTCATCATCTAATGTTTTCAAGGAAAAAAATGCTCAACGATGAGAAGAAAAAGATATCGTAGAGCAGCTGCAGCTGTAATTGGCTGACGGGCTAACAAATGACCTAATATTCTACTAGCAAGGATTTATCCAGCTGCTCACTGCTCTGATTAAATAGGACTAATCCATCAGATGAAAATTGCTTTGCTGGCTCAAGAAATAAACTTACCTGTTTCTTAATTTTTCTTTAATTTTATTATGGGAAGATAAAGCTGCACTTCTCTAAACCAAGAGTTTGCTCTAAATTATTAATGGATAATTTTATAAATTAACACGTAAACCTACTCTCATGGAGCTCTCATGATGCTGCTGTTTCTGATCTTTATTTAAAGCTGCGAATTAAAACAAAGCACTAGAAGTCACAGGCTTCTGAACACTGAATATATTTCATACCAGCTGCAGAGCCTTTTCCAGTATTTGACCTCTGAAATAGGAAGCTACCACAGCTATAATTAGCAATTGATTGGTCACAATATATACATATCATTGTTCCACTTCTAATAAATGCTTTGCATTGTAAGATAAATATGCCCAATTAAATTGTAATCAATATGATTTTTGAAGTAATTTGGTCCCCATCATCAAAAATAATATAAAAGGAATGTTAAAAATGATTGAACCTTTGACAGTTAGAATCATAGAATTATAGAATAGTTAGGGTTGGAAAGGACCTTCAGATCATCTAGTTCCAACCCCCCTGCCATAAGCAGGGACACCTCACA
>JBCJKH010037621.1:14188-42093 GCA_039877255.1 Loriculus beryllinus | reverse complement strand
TGTAGTCTAGCTGTAAAATAGCGCTTTTTTTGGGAGTTTTTAGTTGTTTCCTCCCCCTCCCCCTTCCCTCCCCCCCCCCCCCCAAGAAAATATTTCAAATGGCAAATGTATCATTCAGGCAAGTATTTAGGAACAGATTGTTAGCATGAAGAGGTTTTCTGCAGAAGGAATCAGGGAAGAGAATTTTCTCCTCAAAAGAAGAATGTGGGTAGGAAAGTACAGGATAACATTAAAAATAAGGAAGATTAAATAATGTTCAATTAGTAAAGCCAGAAACAATTTAGGATAAGGAAGAAATCCTGCAAATATACTGATGAACAGGGTTGAAAATGGGGTTTTCTTGCTGCTTTTAAGACTTGTGCTCATACTAATAGCCTGTTACCGATGACCAGTCACATTGACTAAAGTGGACTTGCTGAGCTCAAATCACTCAGATAACACTATAAATAGCTATTTGAACCAAAGAGTATCTATCTAACCCCCAAATATATCTATAACCCTCAAAATCTATCTGAAACTATAAACCCAGGTTTTCAGTGCTTTTTTTTTTAACAGGCATAATATAGCATGTGAGCTAAAGCATGGCCCTGTTTTATAAGACCTGATGAGATGGGTTTTGGATTGGATCAGGAAAATGTGAAGTCTCATTTTTTTGGTGTAGAAATGAAATGAACAGTCAAACCCCTGAGTTCTAAAAGACTTAGCAGACTTCAAAGGAAAAATGCCAATTTAACAATTTAAAAGCACTTGGCAAGTTTCCCCAGTGCTGAACTTCATTTCTATAGCCAGGGTGGTTGCTTGCTAAATAATGCCATAGGGGACAATGTAGCTCTGACTATATTTAAAAATATTATTCCATGAGATTCACCAGGAAAAAGCTGAAGCAAAATCTTGCAGCCTCTGTGTCTTTGGAAGGAAGTGATAGTGGCTGCAGATAGTCAAGTGTTAAGGTAGGTTTTGAACCACAAAGAAATTGAAGGCTGGCCCATTTATGGGGAGAGAGGGATGCTCAGAGCACCAGCCAGAGGTGCAAATCTGGAATTCTTTCATTTTAGAGGTGCTTGAACATGAGCAGCAAATAGAAAGAAATCCATACAGGTGGGGGCTAAAAGAGGTGCAGAGGGGAGGGAAGGGGGAGGAAAAGGAAACAAAAGGATGTTAGGACACTTAAACTTGAATACTCAGATAAGTGAGGCCAAAAGTCAATTTGATCAAATAATAAAAATCCAAATTGCCTTCTTTTTAGTGTATTAATATGCATATAGCTCACTGGTATGTATTTTATTCTGTGACTATGATTAAGTCTTTTAATAATAATTCTGAACTGTTACGAGGATTATTATACTAGTATGTTTCAGTCAACAAAGGTAGAAGGTTTTACATTTTTTGTCAGTGTAGTCCAGTCATTCATTAATATTCATTCTTTTTCATATGTTCTTGGTAGGTAACCTTGGAAGGGTGGACCACATCACAGAGTTTGAATATGACCTGTTCATTAGACCAGATACTTGTAACCCACGCTTTCGAGTTTGGTTCAACTTCACTGTTGAAAATGTAAAAGAATCACAGGTAAGTGATACTGAACTAGATAGCATGATAGCTTTAAAAATTGCTTACTCCAGAGTATAGTTTCTTAAACAAAAAGAGATGATATCCAGCATTTGTAAGTACAAATTTGCTGTAAAATATATTTTCGCTCTTTGATTTTTTATAAGTAAAAGGAGACTTCAGCATGATTGGATATCACTGTGTTTTTCAGCTATCCAAGACAAGACAGAATTACAAAGACATCATAACATTTTCCACCTAACCGAAGTTGTATTAGTAAAGGCTGCAATATGTTTATGTTAATGTGTACAAACCAAACATATCTGTTAATGCATGAAAAAGAAGTCCATCTTAGCTGTTCAAGTATTATCACTCATTTAATACATGTAGAACAATACATTACTCTAGTGACTCGTAGTAGGATTTGCCTGCCAATGTGTCCCTTGTGAAAGAGGTTTGAATATGAAACAACTTGATAGGCAACTATTGCACCTGCTTTTAAAAGATGTTTATTTGCAGTAAAAATATTGCATGAGAAAGAAACTTTCTTGCTTCATTTTCTCACTTATCTTTAAGAAAAAAAAGAAGTTATGTACTTTCACTCTGACAAATCAAAAAAGGTTTAATTCCACTTTTCACACCCACCTTGTGTTTTATTCTGGTGTTCTGTCTTAGTTTATCATAATCAGACTGTCATTTTCACTTAATGGAAAGAAAACATATTTAGTAAGAGAAAAAAACTACAGAAGCTTGATATTGGTATTCCTGCGAGACTAATATCTAAATACCCACTACTGTACCGTTCCTGTTACAACTAGAAATCATCAAACTGTTTATCTGTTTTCCTGGAGCCTGATACTTTATCAGACAGACTCTTTCCTCTGCTGTGCCTTACTCAACTACGATCAAATTATATAGTCATGAGAAGAATGGGAATCTGTCTCAAGGAGGCAAAGAGATCTGGTAGAAAGATACAATATATATCTAGTGCTTACAGGATATTTGTTTTCATGGTTGTCTACATGAAAGAGAATGGTTTCACTATTAAGTTTGACTTGTGAGGTCTGTTTTTATAATGTGTGTTCCTATAATCTTTTTTTCATCTCTCCAATTTCCGTTAAAATGAGACCTGCATGAACGTAATCTAGTCTGGAACCTCTTTTAGGTCTTTGTATTAGAGGACACTGGCAGTATTAGTCATTGCAGCTGAGCTATATTAAATGAATGTTAGAAATTGCTACATCAAACATACTGTGCAATCTGGTTTGTACATTTTAGTTATATACTTTTAGGTATTACTAGAAAATAATAACAAGGAAACTCATAGCACTCAGTATTGCTTAAAAACGTTGCACCAATACACAGGTAACTTTGATCACTTTATGTGTAAAAGTAGATCTTTTAATAATTCTGTATAAATAATTACCTGTATAATATTATATTTATTTTTGATGTATCATATAGGTGATGTGGGACAAAGGCAGATCCAGGTCTGGTTTCAACCATTTAAATGAGGATTCAAAAAGAGTAGCTGCTTTTATTACTTTTATATATCATCTGTATTACATTTCCTTCTCACTGTTCTTCATCTTTCCAATTCAAATTCTTACACAACTTTCTTTACTTAGATTTGAAGATTTTCTACTCATTATATCTCCACTTTTGTGTGGTGTTTCACACTAAAGCTTCTGTTCAGAAGGAAATTCATTTCAGTAGTATCATCTAGAAAACAAGAAACCTTCCTTCATTAAGTGCATTAGAAATCATCCATTCTGTTTTTCTCTTGTTGCGTCAGACCAATCATTGACATCCAGCAGTGGACAAATGGATTAAAAAATGAATGAAGAAGACACAGTGTAAAAACAACAGCCATACAAATTCTAGGAACACAGAATTGTACCGTATGTACTTATGATTTAGGTTTCAGTTCCACTACAATAGAAGTGAAGTTTTTGCAATTCGATTAGTGTAGTATTTTGTTATGAATGCAGCAATAGATAAAAGACCTACTAGAACTTGAAGTGTTTAAGTATTTTTTCACTTTGGGGCTTTTGGACTTTCATCATAAATGAAAATGTGACCAGCAGGTTGAAGGAGGAGATCCTGCCCCTATACTCTGCTCTTGTGAGACCTCACCTGGAGCACTGTGCGCAATACTGGTGCCCTCAACACAAGAAGGACATGGAGCTGTTCGAGCAAGTCCAGAGGAGGGCCGCGGGTATGTCAAGGGGGCTTGAACATCTCCTGTATGAAGACAGGCTGAGAAATTCAGGGCTGTTCAGCCTGGAGAAGAGAAGGCTGTGTGGAGACCTCATTGCAGCCTTACAGTATCTGAAGGGGGCCTACATAGATGCCAGAAAGGGACTCTTCATCAAGGGCTGTAGTGATAGGACAAGGGGTAATGGGTTTAAGCTTTAACAAGGGAAGTTCAAGTTACATATAAGGAGGAATTTCTTTGCCATGAGGGTGATGAGGCACTGGAATGGGTTGCTCAAAGAAATGGTAAATGCTCTATCCCTGGAAGGCTGTATATGAGCCTTGAGCAACATGATCTAGTGAAAGGTGTCCCTGCCCATGGCAATGGGTTTGGCAACTACACAATTTAAGATCGTTTCCAACCCTAACCATTCTATGATTCTATAAGTGAATCTGTCCAGCCCTTTGATAATTAGCCTGGATTTCCAAGGACACAAAGCTTATATAATCATACTGTGTACTTGCTAGCTGAGGTTTTTGTGTGGCTGTTGATCTTTCTCCTCTCCTTTCTCCTTTAATATCTTCTTAACTCTTGGGCAATTTCAGCACCCCTGGACAGGGATTCCTGTAAGTTTCAGGAAAGCACGCTGCCTAATGGGCAAGAGTCCCGTTAGTTTTCCCACTGGCAGACAGGCTATATTGTGAGAACATTTGTTGTTAAACATCAGAGAATCCACAGAGGAGATGCCTAGGAGAAAGTACATATTGGAATTTGCATTTTTAAGATACTGGAGAATACAACCATGAAATCCAAATCCATAGTAATTTTGCTTCTTGCAGAACTTCTATGTTTTATTATTATCATTCCTCTTCCAGTTCCTTCAGTATCTTCTTTATAGTGTGGAACTTAAAATTCAATGGACAATTCTGAGTATGCTAACATCCCAACTTGCAGAGAAGGGACTGTAGTCCTTTTGCACTGTTCCTGTCTTGGTATAGACAGCTGAAAATTGCAGCAGCCTTTTGTTGCTGAATCACTATGGAAACTCATGCCCAGTGTGTTTTTCGCTATCATACATAAGTCTTTTTCAGAATGATTGCTTCCTTCCTCCCGTTAGTTATGTCTTAGGTTACTGTTGTGCTTCAGTAACAAGGGCAGGTAATAGAGCTAAGTTCTGTAGCTCAGCAGGGAGAACCCTAATCTTTTCAGAGTTATTTTTAGACTTTTATTGTAAACTCAGTGTTTTTTTGATGTTCATTTCCCTGTGTTACAGTAGAACCAGTATGCTATTTTTTTTTTTTTTAATTTAGAAGTGGGTAAATGAACTTCTTCCTCATTATGGCTTGGATTTCTACATCAGACATTTTATGCTGTTAGTTTTATTTTATACTTTTTCAGCAAGGAAAACATCAAAAGAAATAGCTAATGGCTAATATTTAGGGGAAAAAAACCCATCATGTAATATACCTGAGAGTTGTAAAATTTGATGTTTTGGTCTCTTTACATGGTTTCTGACTTGTGAGTCCATTGATAAGACCTGAGTTTTGGATTTTTTTTTTCTCATTTGTTCAGTGAATTTAGTTAACACCAATATTGGAAAAAAACCCAAACCAAAACACAAAGAAACTGATATGTTATATGTAAGGACTATAATCATGCAATGACTATACTTACAATAACCATGAAAGAGAGAACAAAGGAAATAGGATTTGCTGTGGAACACATGGTCTCATGGGCAAAGCCTCCAGTTTCCTTGTGGATATACATGTCCCATGCTGCTATTTCTGGATAATGCTCTTTATTGGACAGGGTTTTCTTCCTATTAACTTCAGTCGTGGCCCTTACAACACTGTCTGCAATTTGGCTAAATTCCTTCTCTGTGCAACCAGAAATTGGATGAACAAATGTCATCTCCAAATTGCATTGCAAGTATTTATAAATAGACTCTGCTTCAGGTGCATGATTACTTCTGAACTAGAATGTCTTTAAAGGTGTTAGTAGCAACAGTGATTCATTTGAGATTCGGGTAAAAAAGAGAAATGTGTGTACGTGCACAAAATTATAAAAATATGCTAGTTTACCAATATTGGAGGATTTTACAGGTGAAAAGAATGATTATTTCTCTTGGGACTGTGGCCAGAAATTTTAAAGTAGCTGACACTCACTGTTCCAAACACTGGAGCCACACTAGAAAAGAATCTCTGTCCCACAAAAGAAGAGATAGGAGTTGCAAACAACTGAAATGATGAAAGTATTAAAAATATCTCTGAGGATTTCAATTACTCTAACAAACAGCAGCCATATTATACCAATCAGTAATGCACATCTAGGCCACATGGTATATTCTGTACGTGTATGTATCCTGAACAACTCTGCTGTGATGAATCATGTTCAGAAATGGTATTTGCACTGAGATTAAAAAAAGAATTTCCAACATAAGGGGTTTCCTAATAGTGCCAAATTTTGTTCTGTAAGTGTTGATAAACACATTTGGAGTTCTTCATTACAAAGGTACTGACAAAAGATACCAGAAATGATGAGGAGAATAACGGGCATTTGGCAGCTAAAATTTGCTCGTTACTTACAGTTAATAAATCAATCCAGACTGAGGTCAAAATCAAAGAACCAAATGTTATTTACTTCAAAGGCATTCTCCCTGTTACATCAGTTGCAGTTGGATTGAGGCTAGAATTTTGACTCAAGAGTATTTTCTTTTTTGTTATGTATACGTATGGATCAGGAAAAAGGATAGCATGTTCTTCTTTAGGAATTTAAATAGATGCCAGGGTCAGACAGATAATGTCATAGCTGGACATTTTTATGAATGTATGGAGCTCTCATTATACAGTTTTCCTTTTATTTTGTCCTGCACTGTTTTATAAAATAAAAAAGGCTGTAAAATCTTTGTTGTCTTTAATGGAGTAGTTTTTCAGGAGGAATTTATTATTGAAATCAGATTTTATAGTTTGTTCAAGCCTCGTATTACTGTCCTAAAACAATGCAATGATCCTTAGTGGACAACTGTTTGTGATGTTTCAGATGTGATTGTATAAAGATACGAATAATATGTACATAAGGAGAGATAATGTCTTTCATTATAGCAGTTGATACATTTTGGAGTAACATGGAGAAAGAAAAGAAAAACAGTCATGATCTGAGGTACTCCACTGCTTTTTCTGTTGTAAGAACTCATTGTGCAGTTAATTCCTTCAGAAGCTGCCTCCAAAGTAAGATGGAGTACGGGTGACATCAAAAGCAGTCTACAGTTGGAAACAGGCTACCCTTTTACTTTTTTCTTCTTAAACTGACATTCCTCACTCTACTGTCATTTGATGGTATGTTACTGGTATCAAGATGCATTATAACATCTAACAGTCTTTCCACTTTATTTTTTTAGAAGACATCTATTTTCTTTACTGTGCATCACAGGCCATACTGCATTTACCTGGCTTTGAAAAAAGCATGTATAAAAGTTGATATGTTTTTGTAAAGGTGTACAGCTCTGAAATTTGGACGAATTCCATAATGCATTTTCTGACTAGCAACGTTTGCTAAGAAATCTGATATATGTATTTTCTGTAGTGTGTTTCATTATATATACCTTCTTACTAAATTAGTCATAAGGCATTCATTGTTGAATAGTTTGCATCAGTAATGTATTAATACTCTTAACGGTCAGCTCCTGTAATCTCTCTAATTAGCTTTTTATGAGAAGAATTGCTAAGTTTTGTAAATTTTACTTGTTTTGGGAGCCCCCAGCTGTTACCATCTTTATGTGCTCGTCTTATGTTAATTTTTAGTGTGCTAAAAAGGTACCTCTACCTCTTTCTTTATTTTGGTATTTTATTCACCCTTTGCACAGGTAGACAAAATGTGTTCTTTTCATGTATCAGTTTTGTTTTGTCATACAAACTTATTTTGTTTCCTGACTTCTGGTACTTCTCTTGAAAAGGTTAAAGGTAAAGGTTACTGATACCTGTGCACTGCCTATCCAAGCACATTTAATGAATTAATATTTAGAAATTTGAAACTTGGGAGTTTCTAACAAATTGGCATATAGAACTAATAAGCAATCTGAACAAAGCCATCACTTTAAATCGTTTCATTGATATATCTGAATATAATGCTTGTAAGAACTTGATTACTAAGAATGCATATGTTGCACTGTTTTTTGTACTCCATGCAACCATCCTGCAGTGTAAAACAGCAGAGTCTTACTGGGACTCAGATGAAGAGTTGTGCAATACTGTTTGGTTCCAAATCAGAATCTTTAAAGCATCAGACAAGGTCTGTGTTGCTGAAAAGATAAGTTTTAAAATTATATTGCTCTTATAAATCTGATTTTAAAGAAGGATTTGGTTAGCTTTTAAAAGAACCCTGTTATCTACTATGCTATAGCATTTCTTGTTCAAATAGGTACATTGTTTTAAATTTGCTGTTTAGAGAAAATGCACATAATTGCCTAATTCCTTTCCTCTCTTTTTATGCACTTATTAAATAGTAAACAATTAAACTGAAATTCAGTTTTGTATGAAAACTTTGTGGCAGAAATTTTTATATATAACTGTTACTGCCAGGAAGGTAAAACATGGATGTAGACATAAAAGAAAATCTTCATACAAGTAAACAGAGTGCAATATAAATGTAGGAATGTTTCAGAATGGTTGAGTTTTAAATTTATCCCTGCTGCTGGGTTGATACACTACCAAAGAAAATTAAATATGTATATTTAAATTTCATGCAAAGTTTTATGGGTGGGTAGTTTAGAGGTTTGGTTTGGGTTTTTTTTTGGCAGGAATCAGAATCTCCAATATTAAAAAGAAGTGTTGTAGGACTAGAGAGCTTTAGGATTTGAGCATTTGAGTTGTTGAAGCTGATTTTATGCTGTCAAAAGACAGGAACCATTATAAAACAACTATCAGGTGACAACTAATGTATGAAAAACTCTGTGATTGGTTCCTTTTTGTTTTGCAAGTGTCATGAATTCATATTCTAAGCATTCTGAGAAGAATACATTTTGTTTAGCATAGATGGCATAAAAATACCAAGAAATACATATAATTCCAGAAAGACAGAGGTTTTGTGGATAATTTTCTATACCAACCCATGTATCAGAAAGATATCACTCTGAGTCTGAATTTTGGCCTTTTCTTTCCTCCCTAGGCTTTCTACTTCCCTAAATTAAAAAATATAAATCTATTTAGCGGTTCCCAAATAGGCATCTATTTGTCAGTATTTAAATTCCTGTTTCTCTATGATATTTTGAGTATCTGCTATCTCTGAGAAATGCTGTGGATACTTCTCAGTTTTACCACTGTTTTGACTTTATGGCAACTGGTGTGGAGATATTAAACAACAATTTTCCAGGAAATTCAGTCCTATTCTACAGATGTCAAAGTCATACCTAAGTATCAAGCTGACTTAGTCTGAATTGTCAGTCTCTACCTTTGTGCTGCTGTCCATCTATTTGGTTGAGTAAAATGGAATTAATTTTAATTTGTTTGTTAACTTTTAGTGATGAAGGCTCTCAGCTCCTCTTTCTTCATGTCCATGTTCTTATGTGTCCATTGCTAGTTCATGTGTTTGAATTTGGAGTCCTTCAGTCAACATTTGTGTCTTGAAAGCACTTGGGCCATTCCTCCAAAGCCATAAAGGGCTGAACAGTTTTTGTCATCCCATGTTTCCAGCTTACATTGCTGTCTTGACTTTAAGATGAAACTGTAAGTAGCATCACTCTTATGATTTTGAATTCATTGCTTACTGTAATTTTAGTACTTAGAGCAGTATAAATTTTTTATTTATTCTTTCGTTTGTTCTTGGCTACCAAATAGTGAGTTTCAGTTCTTTTGGGTGAACAAGATTTAAATTCTGACATTCATCTAAGGCCATTGGGTTTATCAGTCATTATCATTCACTGTTTTATTTTGCCTTGAAGAAAGGCATATACCGCTGAAGTGTTGATGTTATAATTCCTTTTCTAAGCAAGGAACAGTGAACTTCTCTTGAAATATTTTCATCAGGAAAAATCAGTTTCTAAACCAGGTAATAAATATAATCTGAATTAGAGAATGCTTTGAAAATTCTCTAGTGTTTGCTAGCAAATAAGACAACAGTTGAGGCAAAATAAGTTAGTGTTTGTGTCCTCTGGGGTGTATCTTTCAGAATCCAGAAGCAGCAAAAACTTTCTGTTAGTTTTTGTTTAGTTTGACAGCATCACTGTGTACTACAATGTTACACAGCATATTCTGCCCTGGCAAAGTCCCTTAAAGCTATATTCGAGTCTATATGTATATTTTATATATGCATATATAGATCTGTCTGCCCTGAAAGTACGAGAGGCTGAGCTGAGTGCCTTTGGACAGTATCTTTTACATAGCTGCAGTTACTACACGGCAAGAAGACTTTTTTTATATAACACATGCCATTCAATTTGAAAAAAAAAAGGACGGAAAGATGGTAGAGCCAGATTCCCAAGGCAAATTTTGTAAGATCTTATAGGAGTGGTAATATAGATCCATTACTTTTTATAAGGGAAGGGCTTGAGTAGTCTGAAACCATAGTGGATTATTGCAAAGAAGCCTTTGAACTTTTAAAAAGTAGTTTCACTGATCTCTATGATGGAAGGGTGATACAATTTTGTTGGAAGTCAAAAGTGCACAGGCTTAGATGATACATATAGTGATTGAAGCAATTATTTATTTACTGAGGAAGCCATATGAAATGTTAATTAAATAAAGAAACAAAATGATGACATTTAAAATAGATTGCATGTTCATCTCAACATTTTAAAAAAAGAATAATCAATTGAACAGACTGCAGTTTTGAAGAAAAATAATTTTGCCATTTTGGAAACTTGTGCCTATATTGGTCATGTATAAAATTAGATTTATAAATGATGATTCTTCCAAGTTGGAATCCTTTCAAGTACATATAATTTTATTTTGGATCAATAATTCAGTTGTGCTTAGAATAGATTGAGGGTGTATGTGAAGCTTTGGTATGTGCAATACAGTGTGCATCTCCATGAAATTATCCAAAGCTGTCATGACATGTATCATCCTTTAAAGCGTAATGAATACAGATAGGTTAGCAAACATAGACAGTATTCAGTGTTAGCAAAACAACTGCTATCCTGATGAAATATCCTCTCTTGGCAAGACAGTGTTAAATTCGTAAACTTTTTTCTGTTGCAGGTGTCTCTAAGAACATTTTAAATGTCAGTGTGTGGTAGTTATTGCATGCATACTCTATGTTTCAGATTTAACACTGGCTTTTGCTTACAGGAAACTAATGGCCAGGTGCATTTAATTTCATATTATGGTGACATCTGTCACTCAAAATGTCAAAAATACATTATAAATGCCATAAACAAAATCAGCATTATGATGATTTTGATGTCAGGAATGTGACAAGCTGCTTTTCTGTCAATTTTAAAAGTTTTTTATTTGTAATTAAATACCCCTCTTTTTTTAGTCCCAGTATTAATTGTCTTCCATGCAAATTTGGTTTCATTCTGCTTTTAATACCGCAGAGCCTTAACATCACAATGCAGAAGCACAGAACTTAAGTATAAGAAAAAATACTTACACTAAATGTTTTAAGCTTTCCCAATTATAGATTTTTGTGGCTTTCTTATGTAGACTATTCTGTATTTGAGCCATGGCAGGTTGAGATACTGTGCAGAAATTGTTGGAACCTGAAGAAAAAAACAAACAAATATATATAGGTTAATTCATGTTACTGGGGGAGGGAAACCATTTGCACTTTAAATGACAGGGCAGAAAAAGAAAAGGTAGTGCTGAGAAGCTGTAGAAAGTTGTGTGTTTTCTTTCCACCAAGGAAGCCTAAGAATGAAATAGTAGATATTCTGTAAGAGGTAATTAGTTTGGAATTAGTTAGGAAAAAGCAGTGAAGAAGTCAGTCTTCTGCCTGCTGATTGCAGTTGAGTGTGTTGAGCATATGGCTCCAGTAATCCTCTATTCTGCTATCAACTGTTGGCAAATGGAACTAAACAGCTACATCTTATAACACAATTCCTTCATTATTGTTTTATGCTGCCTGTGATTTTAATATGAACCTGATATGAACCCAATAATGGGTCACTGTGCACAGAGTGTCTTTACATATCTATACCTTAAAATAAGTGAAAGAAAAAGCAGAGAATACTTGAATTTTGATAATGAAAATGAGAAACAGAAATAGGAAATTTTAATATTGCGGGGATAAGAAATTCCTGAAAGTTGGTGTTGTGTTTTAGTGTAGGCAATAAGGGCCTCCCTCTTAGCTTCTGTGGAACCTGTTAAAATGGAGGAAAGGTGTTGTGAAGAATGGTAAATCTTTCACTGATCTTCAGCAACTATAAGCTCCATCAGAATCAGATACCAGGTGCCAAAAAGATTATTGTGCTTTGTTGAAAATATTGCCCATTTGAGAAAACATCTCAGGCAGTGTGGATTTCTTGTCTTTCCCAACTACCAACTCATTTTTAATTCCAGCATTCAGCAAAATATTCAGCAATTTTCTTAAACACTCAAATGTAACTCAGGGTTTGCAAATCCAAACCATACAGTTCTTGGATTGTACAGGAGAGCTACTGAGTGAGTCTTGATTGAATTAACCTGTCTCACTAAAAGATAGAAACTTATCTTCTTTGAAGCATACAGTATCAATACTGTTCATTCCAGGAAATAGGCAGTACTCCAGAACATGAAACTGGAACTGCCCTGTGATCCTGAAGGAAACTGGTCTGATAATGGAAAGATGGTGAAAAAGCAATCTGCTGTCATCCTTGCTCTCAATGCCCTTGATCCCACTGTTTCGTCAACAGCCACTGTAATATCTTCTCACTTAGCTATTTTCTTGGTTGTGGCTTTACTGTGAAAGTAAAGAGATGGCACAGCAGGTCAGATTAAGAGGCTGTGTAGTCTGGTGTCCTAGACTGGTATCTGGTATCCTAATTTAGACAATGGCCAGTAGCTGATGCTTAAAAAGATATTAGTAATAACTAGGAAAGTATAAAAAAACCCTTGCATTCAGTTCCTGTGTCAGTGGTACAGGCAGGACTGACCTATGTGTTACAGGGTGCATGAGTTACAGGAAAACCCTGGCACCCTGTAGGCCAGCCTGGCAATTTTTCCTCACATCTTGTGTGTTGTGGCACCACGGAACTGTGAGTTCTCATCAGTCTAAATGGTGCCGGCTGTTAGAAGTCACCAGTTCAATGTAATAGTTGCCTCCAGATTGGTTTTTTTAACAGGCATAGGTAGACTCTATCACTCGTATCATCCTTGTCTAATCTGATCAAATTTATTGTGATTTTGCAGCCCAATTATTTAGCTTGTACAAATGTTAATAGTTATTTTTTGTTGTTATTAGAAATGTTAATAACTTTAATGTGCTCTCTTCAACTGTGATTTTATAAACTTCGTATTTCCCATTATTCATACAGTTTACTCAAGTTAGTGAATTTTAGTCTATTTGGTTTCTTCTTCTACACTCCTCCCATCTCTGCTTGGAGGAGCTTTAAAAAGCCAGGATATTTTCTATATTTACCAATAATTTTGAAAAACAGATAAGGATATTTTCTAGGCAAAAAAAAGAGATGTATATACACACATCAAATTGAGTTCTGTACAAAAAATTGTGGGGTTTTCTGTTGCTTGGTTGTTTTTGTTTTCTTCCATTAGGATCTGAAAATAGCATTTGTCTGGTTTATGGTAGAATGAGGTAGCATATCTCCCATTGATTGCAGAGGTAGCAAAGTTCCATTTGACAGAGTTCCAATGTTAAATGCCACAGAAAATTCCATCTTAATTAAATATATTGTTCGCTTGCTATACTGCTTCTAAGTATATGCTTAAATTTCTAGAATTTTGGAGGTATCAAACATTAAGATACATATTTTCCATTTTTTTTAAGGGAGAAAAGAAAGTAAAAAACTCATGGTTTGTAGCTACTTTTCTTTGGAAGGTTTACTGTATAGGTGACCCAAGGTATATATAGTTAAAAATCAGTATGTTTCTTCAAATAAAACATATTTTAATCCTTCTTTTGAAGAGGCCGTGAAACACTCTGTAAAGTGAGTGTGCAGGTTTTTTGCCATCAGAAATGAAGAGAAAATAACACTGGGTTTATATACTGACCCTCAAGTAGAACTTCCCTGTTTTTAATACATAACATGGTATATTAAACTCTGTACAATTACATTGATTGAGTACAGTTACACTGCTATACTATCTGGCCTGTAAACCTTAAACAGACAATATCTGCTGTTACACCACTGCTCATGATGGCTCTGATAATCTTTTTGTGAACTGAGAAGCTCTATGGAAGCTTCTAATTTTCATAGTAGCACTACCATGATGAACTGTAGCTCATTACTGTAAACTGATGGCAGCTGTTAATACTATTACAGGCAGAGACTTTTTATTTAAGGGAAACATTAGGCAGTAACTGGTAGATTTCTGACACAGTATTACATAAAGCTTCCTGTTAGGAAGGAAAGGAAAGAGAAATGGATTTGAACCCATTAGTATCAGAATTACGTGTCAAAAAGCTAGAGCAGAGTTCAATTTATTTCTGCAATAAAGTGTAAGCTAGAGATTGACTTGACAATTATTTTACCTTACATTGCTCTGGTTGTTCTGAGATAACTATTCCAACATCAAATCATCTTGTTTGGACATCTTTTACTGAATAACATGCTAGTCTAAATATGCATTATATTATGTAGGAGCTACAACTCAGAAGGTTTTTCAAGTAGAAATGAGTTTTTTATTACTATTTTTACTAAAGGATGTATATACAGTGGAACATATTCAGTATAGATTTAAAACAACTGCATGTGTTCTTGCTAAATCTGCTGTGTGTTGTTAAATAGGGTTTACATTGTCATTGAAGGGATAATCTTTCTGAAGCTTTTAGTAGCTTGGTATAAGCAATATAAATAATCTGCCTCAAAACATTTGTCTCCTCTAAGCCAGTCACTGAGCAGGGTTGTTGCTTCTGTTTATCAGTCTCCTTTTTACCTAATAATTTTCCAAGATAAGTCAAAACAAATTAGACAACCACTTCCTTATTATAATTTTTAACTTTGAAAATAATAATATTTTATGAACACTTTTGCCCATTTCATATATATAGCTTCCAACTGAACACTGAGTTCCATGAATTCAGATCCTCAACCTTGCTAGAATGGCAAATGTGACTGTATTTTTCTTGTCTTGAAATAATGATTATCTACAAAATGGTTATTTAATTTACTACTTGTGTCGCATAATTTATTAAAGGGGTTTATGTCCAGTGTGCTTCTATTTCCTCTGAAAATGCACATGGAGCTTTGCAGAAAACTTTTATTAAAATTGTTATAAGTACTATATTACAAGAGTATGTGGATTCTCCTAGCAGGTTTTCATGTCTTTGCGTACCTTAATGCAGGTCTATGTCATACTCAGTGGTGATGCAGGAAAGTAGAATGCTGCTTTTGTTGCATCCTTCTCTATGTTTGTATTCTCATCTTCTGCTAACTCCATGGGCAAAACTAATCCCAGTTTCAGAGAACTAACAGAGTATCATGGGATTCATGGAAAGACATGCTCACCCCTGGAAATTTGACATTGATGCTGAGTACTTCCAGTGTTAGATTTAGAATTGCCTCAATAGCCAGATTAAACAGAATATCCTTCCTGGCAGGCGTGTGGAATGGCAATTCCATGGGTTTGGAATAGCCAGAATGAAACTGCAATAACTCTACCCTGTGGGTTGTCTCTTCCCTATGGCTGCAGAAGGAACAAGCAAATTTCTTTGAAGCTGAGGTTAATGCAGCTACCTACCTAGGTAAATTGTTATGTTACATGGATTCTGTCTGGCTTTAACACAAAACTAGTTTGAGTAATATATATTTATTTTATTGATTTGAAGCCTGCCCATGATAAAAATCAGCCTATAAAAAGAGACTATATATATGCAGGAAGAGAATTTCTTTTTGCCAGGAATTTCTCATGCATAAATACAAATGAATATTCTAAATGTAAATGTTTGGCTAGATTATTCTTCGGAGACACATATTGATTTCTGTTGTCACCCTTCAGTGAGATTTAGTGTAGGTTACTAGGAAATCCTTTCCAAGCGCATACTGGAAAAATATAAAATACGATTTCTTTGACAGTCAGTGAAAAGAGACAGAGGAGACATTAACAAATTAACTGTGTTTACTCCATCTTCACCAGTATAAGAGTCTTTCAGCTTTTACAAAACTAACTTGCTTGATGCTTATAGTACACAGGTCCATATTGTGCGTGATGTGCTAGAGAGTATGTTTTCAAATTCATAGCTTAGCAAAAAGTGAAGCTTTACATTTCTTGATTTTAATTTGCATATCTAAATGTAGAGTTGTGGCTCCCTCACCATAGTGGGAAGTACTGTATAATTTTGCAGTTTAGGCTATTCTATAATGCAAGTAGTATGAGTCTCCTGGTAAACTGTGTGATGGCGAACTGTAATCCTAAAATATATTCCATGCATCTTCCTAATAAACCTGAAATTCATAAATCAATTGAATGTTATGGTGGGTTTGATAATTATGGATTATAATAATTTTATACTTCTGCAGTTAAATACAAATCTTGTCCTACAAATAAGGTACTTTTTGCTTTTTATTTTCCTTTTTTGTTATTTAGAAGGTGCAAGGATTTCAACAATTCAGTCAGACTGGAGTGTAACCTATGAAGAGTGTGTTTTCATCAGTGTCTAACAGAGCAGGGTTTTTTCCCAAACAGTTATCAGAAGTTTTAGTTAATCTGTTTGTTTTAAAATAAAGGAAAGCCCTGCACTTCAAACATTTTAATACTGTTTTTCACTTCTCAGTTCTGCTCATCGCAGTCACTTGTGTAGTCAGTCTGTTTAGTTTGCAAGTAACCCATAGAGTTTTATATACAAATTGCAGTAAATGAAACACAGTCATCCTTATGTGAAAATAAGAAAAAAAGATATGTGACACAACCTGGTAACAAAAATATCCCATATCAGAAAATGAGAAAGAAAACAGCTATAATATACTGGAGAGGAATGCTGGTCTTTGTAGGTCAGTTGTATTTTTAACTGATGCTGATCATGTGGGTAGAATTAAAGTTATTTTAAAACTAACATAATATTTTTATATCTTGCAAGCACTGTTAGATATTAGTGTTGAGTGACGTGCTGTAGATGAATGATAATAAATATCGAGTTTGTCTCCGAATTGATAACAAATTATATACAACAGCTGAACAATTTCAGGTTTCTCAGCTCTCTTAACCTACATTAATTTGTTTTGTAAATGGTTTAAAAACTATTAATGTCCTGTCACTTACAAAGTACCATCAATAAATGTTTAGTTTAACAAATATGTTTTATTAGATGGGAGATAACACTATAACATTGCTGTGCATTACTATATTTTAACAAGATTTAAATTATAATTTTTACTTTGCTTGTTCTGTAGATAATAATAACCACACAGACTTGGGAGCAAAACTTGGCTTCTGTTCTTTCAAGGGAACAGTGATGCTTATGGTTGTATATGGTTAGTAGTAAAGTTACAAGTATTAAATTTATACACCTATGTATCTGTATTTTCTCAAAACATTTGGGAGCATTTGGAATTCAGAGGTTTTTATGATCTCTCTCTGATGTACTTCAAGGAAACAAAGCAGAAAGACTTTGGGAGAAATATTAATCTTTGTGGTAAAACTGGCTCTATAAAAAGCCAGACAAGCAGAGGCATTTTAACATAATTTTCTTCTGACTTAATCTTAATTTTATCACTTTGCCAAACTGTATTCCGTTGCATGAAGTATGTGCAAGAGATACTTCTGAATTTGCATTTTCATTAGATTTAGCATTCAGCACCTAATGCCATAAATTTGTTTTTGAAACTCTTTAATTCCCCAGAGTGTTCCAACATATTGAATGCTATTTGCTTTGTATTATGTTGGCAGCAAATCTGCAGTGAAAATGCTGTCAATATATATTCATAGCTAACATTGTTAACTAAAAGCAATATTGTTTTTCTATTGTAAGCTGTCACAAATGTTTGGCACCCTGTTGTGTAAGCCAAAAAAATGTCAAAGAAAGGAATGAATATTTCTGAAGAAAAGTGCAGTGATAGTGTCAAGTTTTCTGTATTAAAATACATTCCTCTCTGTACAGACCTTTGCAATTTATGAAATTGTGTTTTGTAGTAATGTAAAGTTAGAATATTGTGGGAGCATGCAGTCTGTTACAGATACTATGTTAAATGATAGAAGCACAGTAAATGATACAGCCATTTTACTTTCCAATGTAATGTAATGCTTATCAGGTTGTAAAATGTATTCTGCTAAACCCAAAGATTAATTTATTAAAAGGTGTACTATAGATGTGGAAAATTAATGAAAAATATTTTGCAGTTCTGCCTGGTTTTGAAGACGAAATGTGTAATTAACAAGAACAAATGCAAAGTTTTTAACATTCTCCTAGGGACCTTCCTTATCTTTGTGTTAGTCACACTGATTTTATTTAAATTTGTGTATTGCTTTTCTCAGTCATTTAATCTGTTCTAATGAAACTGCTATATTTTAGTATCTCTATGCTATAATAAGAATGTCTCAGAACAAAGTATTTTAGAGAACTTCTGTGGGGAGAAATGTGTGTAAGAACAAAAAGGAAAAATCTGTCTACCACACAAATAACTGTGTTAGTGCTAATAAATAATAAATGCCCCTAAGTTAAAATAAGATGAATGGCAATCTTTTGTGCTACTCTTGCAAATATGTTAAGCCAGGGAACTTGTGACCTAAGCAGTGTAAATAGAAACTTCTAGACGAGGTATTCAGAACAGACCGAGTGAAGTCCTTTTGCCACATACTATCTTACTGTGGTATCAGTGGGGAGCTCAGCTGATGGTAATGGAGAACGCTGTGAAAAAGGGGTGCTTGAGACCTGTGCATGGCTTTCACTGCAGTAGCAGAGCTTCACAAGGATACAGATTTTTTAGTACTCTCTGCCATCCAAGATGCCATTTTTCTATATTCACTGAAAACGTTAATCCATGTACAGTTAAATACTGGAAAACTCAGAAATGTCATTTCATGACACTTCGTCTCAATCTTTAGAAACTGGGGTGTTTTCTGAACTTATTGCATCATAACATGTTAAATATAGGAAACATATTTGGGGAAAATCTTAATACATTGAACGTTAAATGTAAAGTCCAGAAAGAAACTTAAATATTCAAATCTACTGTTCAGATGCAATCATTGATAAATCTGTTTGACTGCTATTTTTCATCCAGCAATATATTGGTGATACGTATTAACACGCTTTATCTTCCCTGATACTGGCAGAGATCCCAGATACATACCGCCTGATCATACTTGAGTTTTTCCTTGCAGTTGATTTCACCCCTCTACTTAATAAGGTTCTCTGCTTTCTGCACTGGTAGGTTCTCTGCTAGGAGAATACAGGTGCCACAAGTGATTTCACAAGGTCCCTGTTATGGACTCACTATTCTCAAATATCATCTGAGAAGTGCAAAATAACCTGAATTTCAATTGCCTTTAGTGAGATTTCTGTACTGTTAGCCCTTTGGAAAATTGGTCCCTATATTCCCTTGCACCAATCTGTATACCTTCTCTCACGTACTTTCAAATAAGATTGCATAAATCTTTAGAGCTTCCTGCAGTGATAATGGAACACTGTATGACAGTGGCATAGTTGTAGTGTATGCTGCAAATACCTGAGCATTGAGAGGCATTTCAAAGGAAGCATCTGACACTTTATTGTCTTCAGTAAAGAAAGTAGGAGAGACAGATACTTTCTGTTCCTGTTTAGATTCCAGCTCTATGGGGTCATGTTCCTGTGTCCATTCTGAGAAGATGCAAGGCAGTCACCACCCATAAATGCAGTATCTTTTTTCTGTGATTGTCCCAGAAGAGCTTCTGTCAGTAATTACTTCTTTCTCTCAGAAACTATAAATATGATATATACCTCAACACAAGTAATGTGAGGCAGAAGTGACAGAAATGTTGATGAATGAAAGCACGTACTAATAGCTGCCTTACAATTGATGTTCACAACTGAGTTCGGCAAATCATGTTTTGGGTATGTGCTAAGTACTTAAAATGCTTTTATAATGAAAAAGATAATTATTTTTCACTGTATATGGAAAATCTTTGTACTTCATATGTTTTGGTTTTACACTAAATATCTTAGACATGCCTTTTACTTCCTTCATATTTAAAAGTCATTTTAGGTGAAAAACAAAGCCAGTTGAATCCTGACATGGACTGAGGGGGACAATTGATCTGTCCCATGGCATTCACGCTAATCACTAGAATAGTGTAGCTGACAATGCCAAGAACCAAGGTTCAATTGCAACACAAGCAAGGAGGACAAAATGGTCCCACAATTTTTATGGTCTAACCAAATGTGATGATTAGCAAATACTAGAAAGTTTTTTACAGAGTACATCTAAAGAAAGTATGCTATGTCTCTCATAGAAATCAGAAACAGAACCTGGCATTCTGTTAAGATTGAAAAGTCCAAGACACTGAATGTGCCATCTCTAATATTTTACTTTTGCTTACCCTAACAGCTAGTGTGGTCTAACTTGGAGACAGAAAGCCATGCTTCATTAATGGGAATGTGAAACTTAGAGGGGAATTCTACTGGTGATTCCTAAAGGTGGACACCTACAGTGTCCTCTTTGTAGAGAAAGCAAGAAATGGTAGATAGAGATTTATCTCAAAATAATCTTGTTAACTGTACAAAAGGGACTGATATAAGATTAAGAAGGTGACAACTTTGCATAGCTGCTTTCATTACCACACAAGAATATAAATCATCTAGAAAATGTTTTTATATTCAGAACTTATTCAGCATTTGGTATACGAAATTAGTGCTGAAAGACCATCCCACTTTAGCAAAACTGTTGATTAACTGAGGGAAATCTGGAGAGGGACTAACACAAGAAATCTAGAGAGGGACTTCTGACAAGGGCATTTAGTGGCAGGAAAAGGGAGGATGGATTTAAACTGAAAGAGGGTATATTTAGATTAGATCTAAGGAAGAAATCCTTTAAATGAGGGTGGTGAGACACTGGAACAGAGAAAGCTGTTGCTGCCCCATTCCTGGAAGTGTTCAAAACCAGGCTGAATGGGACTTTGAGCAACCTAGTCTAGTAGAAGGTGTCCCTGCCCATGGCAGTCGAGACTTGGAACTAGATATTTTTAAGGTCCCTTCCAATCCAAACTATCCTGTGATTCTGTGGAAAGGAACCAGATTTTTAAATCACTTTGAACCTATTAAGTGTGTTTGGGTACTAAGACAGTAAAGAGATTGAAGTAGCTGTAGGCATTTCTGACTCATTATTTCTCATATTCTCTGCAGTCTTATTTAGGTAGCACATTTTTCCAACCAGTGTCCAAATTTTTTTTTTTGCTTTTTATCTCTTGATATTCTTCCCTAATCGTCATAAATGCAAAAAAAACAAAAAAACAAAAAAAAAAAAAACCAAAACCAAACTGAAATACACCTGATTGAAGGTATTGCTCTCTGACTCTTTGACTGCCATTCTGTAGTAAGGTCAGTCATATTTATAAATATTCTAGGTGAATATCCAGCACATTCAAGTCTAAGAGAGACCATGTCTTACCCCTGCATTCCTGGTTTTCTAGATTATTCCATGAATCTGGGGATGGTTGAGTCTAATGTGCATCTGGAGAGCCAATATAGTTGGACAATTGCATTCACAGATGAATAGTATTTTTTTATAACAGTAAAAATCATCATCATTTCTTAAATAGCTCATTAGATAGGGATTGCTAATATTGAACAGGAGATAGTACTGCATCATACAGACAAAAATGGACTAGTAGCTTTCATCCTTAATTTGACTGTTCTTCCTCAGTGGTAGAAAGATGCAGGGTCTTTCTGATACAGTTTCTCTTATTTTGCATAACAGATTTAATCATTACTATATCCATTTTCCACAGTATCCTGTGTATTGAATCATAGAATGTTTAAATCTTGTACAGGTATGGAGTAACTCTGCACAGCTCAACCTACTGGAAAGCTTTGGATTTCTGTGCGCCTTTGCAGAATATTCAGGAATGCTCATGAAGCTTTAGAAAGCAATCTTGCATTTAATCTGGCAGTTAGAGTTGTATCATTTCTAGCTATTGTTAGAATTCCTTTTTCTTATTCACTCTAATATATACTGCGCAGGGGGACCTTCTTCACTATTTTACTATTTTTACTGTTGGTGTGTTAGATATGAATTTGATGCTGCACAAAGAATGAAGATGCATAAACTGAGTTATTAATCACACACAAATCTTTGTTCTTTCACTTTTCCACATGTGGTTGTTTAAACACTTATTTTCCTTCTATTACCCTTATGTGAAATAAAATTGGATCTTTTTAATGTTTGAGAATTTAGACTTTATAAAAGATGAAGGCCTGTTGCTTTTGCCCCTTCAGAGAATTGATGTCACAGAAAGGAGCAAGACATTTTAGAACTTTTCCTATTAGCCAGGCTTATGCTTACCTCTGCTGAGGAATTTATATAGACGACTCCTCCAAGAAGTGTTACCCGCTTTTTCTATAAGAAGGAATGATTCAGAATTCTCCTGTGGGTGGCTATTGCAACAGTGGAGCACGAAGACTGAGAAATTAATAAAGTAAATAAGAAAGAGAGTAAATATAGACCAAAACTCATTTACGGTTAGAAATAAGAGAGGAATGGTATTAAGGTACATAGATGAAACAAACCAGCACTTATCCATGGTGGAATCTATAAAATGTCTTCGATTGCTCAAGGGATCTTTAGATATAGCATTATTTGCTCTATCTTATGGATGACTTGACCACCTTCACTATGAATTTTTCATGATTTTCCTGACCCAGCAGCTCTTGCCTGTGGAGAAAGTAATACAGTATTGATTTGGGTGTTAGGTTTCTGCCTTTTTTGCCACAACAGGATTTTTGTAGCCTAGAAACCTCAATCCCTGATTACTCATTAGAGACTTGAACAACTTTTCTTAGATCTGGAATGTAAAGGAAGAATCACTTGGTTACTTTTGTCATAGGTAGCCTTTGTAGTGGAATTTCAGCTCATCTGGATAATGAGTGTTGTTGTTATTAAGCTTTCTTGATTGAATGGGCACTGCTAGGCCTTCACATTGTAACACACTGCTGTAGTTTTAACAATTAGTGTGTTTTCAGTAAAATTACACTGGTGAATGTGCTTAGAAGCAGATTGCAAAACAGTAGAATAAGTAAGGGTCTGTCCTCTGCATTCATCCTGACACTGATGTCTTGGTGGTTTATTTTCTGTGCCTCTTGGGCATATTAGAAAATTGAAAAGAGGCCATGATGTTGCATTTTCTCATTTGAACTGGTTTTTGGTAGTTTGGGTTTTTTTGTTTTGTTTTTTTTTTTTTAAATAAAAAAATCCATATCTTACATCCTCTGAAAACTTACTCTCAGCATTGCCATGGAAACAAGATTTTTAAAAGGGACTTAACTGAAATTTAGCAGCAGTTTTTATTTCTTTGTGATTCATACTTCATAAAAATGCAAATGTCACACTATTACTTGTTTTACCTTAATATTTTATACTACCATTTAGTTTTAATTGGTCTCATGTTTTTCTTAATTAAATTTTGAGCTTCTTTGAATTACTTTAAAGTTGTACTCTGGACCTATCGAGCTTTAAATTTTGACTGTGTGACACACAATTTAAGATACTGTCATAGGAGAAAATCAATCATTTCAACCTGTAATCACAAGCACAACAAAGGATCTAGAAGATTTAAAAAACCTCTTGTCCTGACTGGACATTTCTTGCCTTTTATAATCTTAATTTCTAGTAAAGTATCACAGCAGAAAACATTTTATCATTTCTATTTCTTTGTGTTTCACTTTATTCCCTCTAACTATGTGAATTTCTTCAGAGGATAATTAATAATGCTTTCTTAAATAAAACTTTTATGCATAGTTTTCTTCTGAGTTTATGACCTTCTAAAGGTCATAAACTATCCTTCCTGAGATCTAGGTAAAGCACTCTGTTTAGCCAGGCCAGTCCTCTTCCCTACTGGCTTGTCTTTTGGCACATTAGAGCCTTCCACAATAAGCATACAGTGCTTTCATATCTTTTAAACCTCTTAGTATAAATTCTATTTTTATGTTTACATGAACAAAATTTCAGAGTCTATAGAAGGTGAAAATCAATGCCTTTAGCGCTTTATTCTATACTAGCTTGTCTTCTCCACACAAAATTCTGTGTTACAGCTACTCTGATACTTTGCTTGTGTAACGAGAATCATCCATTGCACCATGTTTTTGTAAACAAAATTTGTGTCATTAAGAAAAAATATTGTTATGGGCCCTCACTTTCAAATATAGCTTCATGTTAACTGCTGTAGGAAATGAGGTGTTGGCAAAACATCCAGTTAAAGCCAGTGTCCTTTTTACAACAGTACTCTCTCCTATGAAGCCACTATTGCTTCTGCCACTGGCATTAGAAAGAAAAAAAGTGGTGTGCACCATATACACTAATGGCCTGACTCAGAAATTGTTAGTGCTTAAAGCCTGAGCAGTATGGATGATAGATCCCTCAGCACTGAACTGTAAATGAACTGCATTTCCCTTTTTACTGTATTTTTATGTGTATTTTGAGAATTTAAATCAAGCTGGAGGAGAGTAATGTAAAATTATGCTTTACTGTAGAAAAGGAAGTGTAATAACAAAGAAAATGCAGAGCTGTAGAAAGGCTTCTGCCTTGATGACTTCAGGTTGTTTTGCAAAGAAACTATTCATAAATATTTTTACACCCTTCATCTTATTTGTGATTTGCTTTGTACACACTCATGACTTAGAGACACATATATTGTCCTCTCTCTGCAAAAACCTTGTTCTGATTAAAAGGGTCATGGATGTATGATGTCAAATGATGAAAAGCGTCTCAAACTATATTTGAAGTTCAATTTTATGCAAATTTTCACTGAGATGAAACAGCAGTAAATATTTACAATCATGTAAATAATTAGGTGAGAGCTAAGTTTTCCCATCAGTCAATGATTGCACGAATTTAGAATCATAGAATAGTTAGGGATGGAAAAGACCTTAAGATCATCTAGTTCCAACACCCCTGCCATGGGCAGGGACGCCTCACACTAAACCGTGCCACACAAGGCTCTGTACAATTTGACCGCTCATTAGAATCACCAGAAGCATGTTTTAGATACATTTGTATTGCTTAATGCAAGTGAAAAATGAATATGTTTACTGCTGAAATTGTCAATTATTTAAATACATGAGCCTATTAAATAAATGTATCATCATTGCCTATACTACAAATGCATTTAAAAGCATAGAGACATGTTGGTCAGGTTCCCAGGGCTGCCCACTCAGATTCCGATGAGTGTGTATAAAAGCTTTCTTTTGTAAACATAGCAAGTCCTGCAGTTTGAGCAGTGTGTTTGCCCATTTTTGCATGCTCAGCTTATGTGCATCTTTCTGAAGATAACTGCTTGACATTCTGGATGGGTTGTACTTCACACAAGAAAAACCAAAACTCTTCAGAATATCATAGTATTGAGAAGCGTGCACACATGTGTGCAGTTACAGAAACAATAGTGGGAAGCCGAAAAGTACATTCGAAAAGTAATCAAATCTGATTTTTATACTGAAACAAACAGAATTTTTCATCAGGGTCTTTCTTTACAGACACTGTTGCTACTCTATTAATAATCCCACCTAATTGACACTATCCCTAATTGTATTATGTAGACTGTGCCACTTGCACTGTTCAGCTTTTCCTTTTTTAAGTAGCTGTTGTTTCTCCCTCTCTCTAAAGATGAAGAATATTTTTCCAAGTTAATGAGATTCCTGGTTTACTTCCATTAGATACATGTTCACTATCTTTCTGTTGTTTTAAAACATAATTGCTGTGAATATGTTCAACAGTTTGACTTGGGTTCCTCATCCTGTGCTCCCTGAGTGAATTAATTAAAAATTGGTGCCTGCCCATAAAAGAGTGAATGAGTAGACTCAGTGCTTGATGTCAGAAATAAAACTGTAAGTTAACATAATTATGTTTCACCTTCGTATTTACTCAATCGTGTGGGCATAAGCATTTTGTTAGCTTTATGCAATATAGTACCTTAACCAGTTTCATTTACATGTCATTTTTTAGGAAGGCTAAGAGAAAAGTTAATGAGTAGATAATGATTTCTTTCTGAAAAGCTGAACATCACTTCTAATACCCAATTTGCAGAACATCAGGGTAGAAAACAGATTTCTGACAGCTTTTTTTTTTTTTTTTTTTGTAGCTGTGCTTTATTTGGAAAGAAATTCTCAACACACAAGATGAGTGATCATTTTGAGTCTAGGTGCTAGGGTGTTATTCCTACATGCAGCTATGGTATAGTGTAACATCTGTAAGCAGCATGATATGCAAAAGTGTTTTCTGTCTGTGTTATACAAGATACTTCTGTAAAAACAACAGATACTAATGATCTCTAACATTTCATTTAAAATAGCCCATATTATAGAGTCAAAATAGCATGGCTTTTGTCCTTAAATTTACATAACCAACACAGTATTCTTCTTTTATTTTGACTGCTAACTGCATGGAAAACCAAATGCCGTTCAAGCAGCACATTGCTTGTTATAATTTAGCTTTTTGCGGGATTGTTTTTCTTGTCCCCAGAGAAACCCAGCATTATATTCAGGATTTGGGTAGGCTTATTGAACAGTAAGCAGTTTGTCTCCATGAGGGATTCTACTACCCAACAGCAAGAGAGATAGGAGAGTAATTTGGCATTTCTATACAGGAACATTGTCTTGCTACTGAATCAAAAGAAGACTTATGTGATTATAGACTGTTTTGATATACATCAAATAGGAAAGTGCTAACTGTGGGGAAGAATACTGCATCAGTTCATTCCAAGCTGAATCAAATTAAATAGAATGATGAACAAAAAGATGTGCAACTGAAGATTTTGATTTTTAAAAGTTAAAATTTGAGAAAGTAGGACATAACAAGAACTTACATAATGGTCAGTTGTTGACTATCCTACCACCATCCTGCCCCCTCCACCAAATATGCAGCAGTAGAATGCTAGACAGGAAAAAAGTTTCTATGGTAGACAGCTGAGTTCTTTACTATCACAAATTCCTAAATGTAGCCAGGTAACCTTGAAAATTAAGTATTCCTTTAGCAAGCCTCTGCTAGATGTTATTCCTCTGAAAGCCAGAGGCCTTCTCCTTTCTTAACTAAATGTATTTATAACCACTTTACCCATTTGTTCTTTTGTTAATATTATTCTTAAGATTAACTGGCAGTTCTGCCTCCTTACTCTTACTTTCTCCTATGTATTTATTATATCCATTTCTAGACTTCCTTTTTCCCTACAATGAAGTCAGGCCTTCGAATCTCCTCTGAAATTATATGCCTTCTTGTCTGCTTATGCCACTTGCATTCATCATTTCTTGTTTCTATTTGAATCCTTCTGTCTCAATCATGCATGATGAGAAATAAGACAGTTATTTTTTCTTATTATTTGTTCTGAGTCTTTTGCAATTTTTTCTTCTTACTTCAGATGCAAATTTCTGATATTGTTTCACTTACAAGTTAAGGATATTGGATGTCTTCTGAATGTTTGAACTGATAAGGTCTTCAGTAAAGCTGACCTCAGTGATTATTTTCCATAATGTCTCAGCCCTTTTCAAATAAAGGATGTTGTTTGCTAATATGTTTTCATATATCTTTCTGTTTACTCTGAATGTAAGTAACTCATCATTACTTTCCGTAAGGTATTTTGTATGACTACTCTTCTGCAATACATCATTTGTGACATGTGTCTTTAACTCTATGGATTTTCCTACTTCTGTTTTCCTCAGTATTGCTATTCATACTTCTGATGTTCATCTAGCACTTATATACACATTTGCATGACCCTATGCATTATAACCATGTCTGCCTTAGTTTAAATTATAGCTCTTTTTATTAGCTAGTTGATGACAGAATCATAGAATCATAGAATCATAGAATCATAGAATCATAGAATCATAGAATAGTTTGGGTTGGAAAGGACCTTAAGATCATCCAGTTCCAACCCCCTGCCATGGGCAGGGA
>JBCJKH010037619.1:0-22100 GCA_039877255.1 Loriculus beryllinus | reverse complement strand
CTTATGGCAGGGGGGTTGGAACTGGATGATCTTAAGGTCCTTTCCAACCCTAACGATTCTATGATTCTATGATTATTAACAGGCCATATCTGTATTTGAATTCTCTGCTATTGTTTATTACTGTCTAATTTGTCTGAAATATAACTGTAACAGTTGAGCAATTTAAATAGACTAATGTTTCTTTTCTAAGGTGCAATCTAAGGTCATGGTGTGACCTAGCTATGTAAAGGTGGTGTTTAATTGGAGATTCATATCCATATCGTGGTCATGTGCACTTTTATAGTAAAGGATGCTCCTTGTAATGCGTCCTGGCTTTGCATGTGTTGTTCCAATTGAAGATAAGTGGTTTTCTGTACAGAGAGTTAGTCAGTAAGAAGGAAAAACAACCTCTGTAAAGCTGTAGTGTTTTGCATCAGTGATATCAGGAGAAGGTACTGAATCAAAATTCTTCCTCTGAACATCTCAGGTTTTTTTCTGGGAGAATGGTTTTGGTGAGGTAGTGAGATGGGTCCATGTAACCCAGCTGTGTATAGAAAGCTTCAACCCTATTTCCAAACATCCCTGAAAGTTAGGTTGTTTGAAATCTATAGTCTGATGCAATTTAATGTGATCCTTTTTAATTGTGGAACCCTGTAATTTGAATTTAAATGTCAGATTCCTACCATTGCTTCTTAAGGACCCATAATCTCCATTAGGACCAAAAAAGTGGTGGAAGGAGACCGAAGTGGAAGTGTAACTGTCCTTTCCAGAACACAGAGAAGGGAATTTATATAGTGGAAAGCCACAAATGGTTTGTGAGTCCACCTGCTGGTATCATTAGTTCATGTTAAGCAAAGAGGTTAGTGCTATAGAAGACAGTTGGCACAAGTCCTGTTTCAAAGACTGGCACATTTATGAGGTTTAAATCCGTACTAAATGAACGGCTTGCTTCTAAACATATTAACTGTCTTGTTCTTCAGTTCCTAAAGGATGCAGCACTTGCTGATTATTCTTTAAAAAGGCCACTTCGTTGGTTAAGATTTGGTTTTAGTGTCAAAAATTTGTTTCTCTCATCTTACGTGTGTTACAGAAAATTGTCTTTAAACAAAAAAGAAGGTGGAATGCTCATACAGTATTTGTTTCTTGTTCTTGGGAACGTCTTACACTGTTGAAATAGTGAAGAAGCTGATTTCAGCTGTGGATTTAGGTTTATCTGTGTCAGATGTTGCAGATGCTTACTCTGGCAAATACAGATCACTTTGGAGCAGACCGTTACAATGCTTCTCTCTCATTGCTGTGGTAAGGCAATGGCAGTGAGGCAGGTTTACTTAAACTTTATTGGGAAGCTCAGGCTTGTTAATGCATCTTCCAGTTGGCTCTGCTTTCCTCAGGTTTTGTTCTTCTTGAAAGGGCCTGATGACCTTTCTTCCTGCTTGGGTGATCTTGAGAGTCTGGGCTTGTTTTCTGAGCACTACTGCTGGGGCAGGGAGAGGGGCAGCGATGCCAGCCCAACCTTGTAGACATCTGCTTGTTTGGGGCATGGCTGGTAGGGAATGGGAGAAGAAAAAATTGTGTATTCATAAGTGGTAATGGCTGAAGGATGAGAGGTAACTGCAGTGTTGGCTGGCTGGTAGGTTTCCTTTCAGATATAGAGGAAACTGGGATTCTGATCTAGGACATGAGCTGACAGGGACTGCAATAATTTGTCAGTCAGAATAAGAAGTGATTTGTACAGTGAAATAGATGTGGTAGGTGTAATAGAACAGTTCAAGGCAACTCTGAGCTTGTGAGTTTTAAATGCATGCTGCTTATCTCCTAACCTCAGTACTTCACTGAGTAGACTCAGGTTTGTCAAACCCTTCCCTCAAAGGCAGGAAAGAGTTAACCGGTCAGGCAACTTATAACTGCTGTAATTTAAACTAGTGAATATACTTATTTTATTGTTAGGGAAATTGAAGCACAGTGGGATCAAGTGACCTACTAACATCTCCTAGTCAAGAAACAGCAGGGCAAGTCCTTGAATTTGAGTGTTCTGAGGTCCCTCTCCTCTAGTTGTTTTATTAGGTCATGTTGCTTCCCAGGATAACAACATGTTTGCGCAGTTTGGAAATGCAAGCTGTTTCTTTGCAGAAATATTGCTGCAGAATGTTACAAAACTGGAGAAACACCGAGTCTGAAAACAGCTTTAATTCTTGTTTTTAAAACGTAGCAAATGAGATTTAAAAATATGAAAGCCTGCCAGTCTGCTGCTCTAGTTCAAGTATCTGGGTTGTCATTAGGAAAATATTAGAAATGAGCTGGTGATTTCCAGCACTGTTCCTCTGGTAGGACAGCCTCGCTGAAAAAGGAGGTCTTGGTCCCCAAGATCCTGAGAGAGGAATTAAAATGATGTTTCTGCATTTCCTGTCATTAATTGTCTCTAAAAGACCTTGAAATGTGCTTCTGAAGTCTGTCAGCCCAGCACATATGGAATAAAATTTTTCTCCAAAGAAATGAGGTGGACTTGTTTGCCTCTGAGTATCCTGAGTTGTTGGTTGAAGTTTTACTGGTGAGGCTATTTTTCAAGTTGCGTTTCAGGCTGAACAGCCAAAGTCTCATTCCTTTCTCACCCCAGAAGCATTGCTGTGTTTTTTTAACCTAGTCCCAAGAACTATCTTTCTATTTGCCTTTCCATTTTTCTGCTCCATTTCCACTCCTTGTCCCCAAGTTGAGGTGTTAAATTGTTCTTCTGTCAGAGCTAAATAATATGCCACTGGATGCTTTAATAGGCATGAAGACGCACTGACAGATCTTCATTTCAGGAGAGGCACTGTTCAGGTGTCTTGTTGTTTGCAATGCTTTGCTATTAAATTTGATGATGGAATATCTAGACAAAGCACCAGCTGACGCTGCAGCCATTTTGAGTTGCACATGCTGTAAACGAACCAAATTGGAAAGTATTACTTTCTTTAAAGTTGTGTTTAAAAAGGTAAAAAAAACCCTCCACAGCCCTTAACATTCTGAGGTCAGAACATTAGTATTGCTGTTATGAGATGGATAGCCCATTTCTGGGGGTGGAATTGCTGTTTTATTTTTGGTTGTAGGATACCAGTGTATCTGTCTCCTATGTACAGCAGGTATTCCTTGTGCTCAGTGGATTTGTAACTCAGAGGGTAGCAAGCAAGTCCCAAGCACTGCAATGCTGGAACCTCCTCCTTGCTGCAGAAACCAGATGACTTCCTGCCTTAACTGGCAGGACAGATTGTGTGCAGCAGGGAAGTTTGTACTCAGTAGCTTTAAGTAAGGACAAATAGAATGGGAGTCTTTGATAGCTTCTTTATTCCAACCCAGTGCAAGCTTGCTGTGGCATGGATGCTGCCATGGCCCAGTAGCTCAGCTCTTACTCCAGAGAGTGCGTCTCCTGGGCTCAGCACTGATGGTAGGCCTCCTGTTGCCCAGGTGGCAGCAGGACAACAGCCTTGTGCTTAAGTACAGCCAACATTAGTGGTCAAATACATGCAGCAGAGTGGACAGGCTCCAAACTGATAAGCCTAGTAAGAAGGTTAGTAGCTTGTTCATCACCTAACGTGGCATGGTACATTTGGGGCCCTACCTTAAATGAGCACAGGGAATATTCATGTGAGAAATTGCTTGGTTGGACTGGGTAGCTAATAATAATAATAATAATAATAATAATAATAATAATAATAATAATAATAATAATATGTTTAAACTGTTTTCCCTTTTGAACATTTTTTTCATTATTTTTTTTCTCCTCTTATTTTCTTGCCTATTCTTGTAATTAAATATAAGAATTAGAGCATCTCCTGATTAAGTATAATGTAGGCATTATGGTTCCCTAGCCAGGCTGAATTTTCTGTGGTATGCCACACAATGTTTTGAGAGTAGCAGTCCTCAAACTGACAATAGTCAAATGTATGGAACAAGGTTTTATACATCACTTAATTTCTTTAAACTATTCCTCTCTTAATCCAGGAAAGACAGGTTAAAAAAGTCTTCTGTAATGTATTTTGGTACTGTGTCAATCAACATTTTATTGAGGTTTTTTTAATTACATTTAAAATTAGTAGCCAACTAATTGCAGATTATCTCAGTATTTTCCTGCTTTTCTGACAGAGCAGTAAAGGTCACTAACACTTATGGGTCTTGGACCTAAGCACAACACATCTTAGTTGTAGGAGTCTTTTGTTCCATTCCTGTTTTTGTTCAGTGCTGGAGTTGAGTTTGGAGCTTGCACTCCACACTCCTTACACCTCCACTTGTACTAAAGACTTGCTGAGAAAAGAGGACATGTCTCTCTGCTTAGTATAACAGAGTCACTGCATATAGTGTCCTGGCACGTGTATAATTGTCTGTAGCTTTCTAATGACAAAGGCAGTTTCACATGAGAAAAATCTGTATCAGTCTTGGTCCCAATTTGCATTTTATTTCATTAAAGAAATGGATTATCACAGATGAAACTCCAGATCAATGGTCCTGGCACTCTCTCTCTCTCTCTTTTTTTTTTTTTTTTTTTTAAATCGCTTCCATTTTGGTGCAGTGCAGTGCTTTTGGTTTAACTGGCTGAATTGATATTCTGAGCAGCAAGTAAGGCAGGATGACAGAGCACCAGCACAGCTACTCCCATCAGTGCTCCAGGAGGGATGCTCTGTGCAACTGCCCAGCCTGCCTGAGACAGAGCGCAGTCACGAACCACTGCTGTCCTGGGCTGCCACAGGAAAGATTCCAACTTTGTGCACTGCTTTATACCTGCTTCAAGAAAAAAATGAGGTTTTTCTATGTTTAGTCACTGTTGGGATTGAATGGTGAGAGATACAGAATCTGAAGTTGCAGTTTGAACACAGTACATGTACTGATCCCAGTTAATTGTGAAAAAACCCCAACTCTCACACAGAAAATGTGATGCTTTTTAAAGGACTGATGTCTCTGTCTTATTTTTGGTACTTGGATTTTTATTTTTTTTCCCCCATGGCACTCCATCAAAAAAGTCTTTTCCATTTCAGAATCCTGCATGGACTAATAAAACAAAATAACAGGTAGATTTCTTTAAAGATGTATTACAGACTAGATGGCGAGAAGCTCTAAATGAAACACACTGATTCCTCAGTGTGTTAGGCTGTCATGGGGCAGAGTGTTGTATTTTGTATGTTTAAAAAGGAAAGGAAAGGACAGAGAGCTCCTCTGGCAGCACATTTGGGATTACAGCGTATGCTAATGGGACCAGATCAGATTAAACAGGAGGATATTTTGTGTGCTTCTCCTGCGTGGGTTTTGGATTGTGGAATGCATGACAGAGACACAGGTACCACAAGCCCATCATAGCCCTGCAAGCTGGTTTTGGTATTTTCACAGAATCAGCATTGTTCTTGTATAAACAGGGAGATCAGGCTGTGTTTTAGCAAAGGAGGCTGTGAAGGGATTGCAGGAGAGCCGTGTGGGGTGGTTGCTGTCCGGGGTCTCAGCAGGGAACAAAGCTGGGGGAGTGCTGCGCGCAGTGGGTTTTCTGCTTCCCTCCGTCCCCTTGCCCCTTCCGTACACAGCGTTTCCTGCCCCCTCCCCTGACCCCCCCCCCTTCTCAAATGATGGCGATAAGACTTGACAGCCCTTGTCCTTGAAGGTTTCTCCCGTTTCTGAGTAAGTGGCATATTCCTGGTAGCTTGCCATCTTCCGTTTTTGTCATTATCCCAAGGGAAGTATTAAAATCACAAACAACAACATGGTGGTTCAGTCCATTTTCCTTGCAGAGAAAAATTCCCTTTCCCTGCCTATGTCTGCCGTTGGGTTCCCCGCTCCGGCAGCCGCGCAGTGCGGGCAGTAGGCACCCTCCCGCGCCATGGGATGAGACGCGATGGGATGCGGGGCGCGCCGTGGCCCGGCGGAGCCCTGTGGCTCCCTCCCCACCTGCCCGCCGGGTGGTACAGTCTGCAGAGGGACTCCTGTAATGTACCGCAGCTCGCCCAGCCCGCGCAGATGCCGAACCGCGATTACTCCGCTGTGTAATTGAAATCCGTTCGGATTTGTGATGATATCTTAGCCAAGTAAGTAGCGACATCCACAGCATGAGAATAATAATGATGATGATAATAATAATTAATAAAAATAATCTTTCCCCTTTCCGTTCTGAGCTTGTTTATTTGGCAATTTGCTTCTCGTGGAGGCGCAGGCTGATGAGAAAATGGTGTGGAGACTGGGTCTGAGTGATGCCTTAGGTTTTGGTTTGTGCCCTGTGAATCTCTGGAAAGGTAATGCTGTGACTTCTGTAGATTATTCTTTAAGGTCAAACAAAAACTGCATTGCTAAAAGGCACTCTTGCATCAGAAGTCATTCACTGAGGTTTTGTAGGTTGAGAATTCTGTATGATCTTCTTGTTGTTTAAGCATATGGGTTTGATTTTTGATTAAATCTGTTATTTAGTGAGGAGGAAAACACATGGATGTGATTTTGCTTTTATCATTGCTGGTAAGGATTGGATGTGCCTTTTTCTTTCAGAAGTGAAGTGCAGATAAGACACTAAAATGGGAGCAGTACGGCTTGACTTTTTTTTCCCCCTAACTTTAACTAATGGTCTCTTGTGATAGGAAAAGACATTTCTTGTTAGGAAGTATGTAATCCTCAGCTGGGTTTATTTTTAGAGCTGCTTATAATTTTCCAGTATGTATGTTTGAAAGTAGAGGGCACACAGATTGAAAAAAAACCCAATGTTGCCTTTCTGTTGCAGTGGATTAGAAAATGCAGTTGAAGAAACTGGGGATTTTATGTAATTTCTTTTAAGCATGCATGATGTATCCTGCGGTAAGGTGGGGAAAGGCTCTTGGTGGTGTATGGTGCAATAATTAAAAATTCTGACAGCTTTACATGTCATTATTATTTATTTATTAATTTTTAAAAGAAGAATCTGCTCCCAATCCGTGACTGCTGCATGAGAAAGCTTTTGGCTGTTGGTGAAACACAGAACGCTGTAACAGAAAGCATAAGATGACAGGAGTCATTTCCTCTTATGTAAAGGGAGATGCTGTGCGCCTGATCCCTGCCTGCGGCGCTGGCAGCTCGCTGCCCAGTGCTCCCGGCGCCGGGCGAGCTTTGCCCCATCCCGGATCCACCGGGGTCCTGCCCGCCTGGGGCAGGTGCTCGGCGCGGCGCGTCCTTGCTGAGGGCTGGGGTCAGTCCCGGAGCACTTCCGCAGCGGAAGCAGATGCTTAGCTCTGTGCTACCCACACCTTCTGGAAGGTAAGGATGGAAGTTGCTGAAAGGGAATGTGGATTCGTTCATGATAAACCTGCTCATCCTCCCATTCCCATGCAGCCAAAGAGCTGCACGCTTTTCAGGACTTCTGAGCATTTGACCTCCTGATTCCATTCTGTTAGGGACTCTGTTAAAGGATTGCAGAGCTGTTACACAAATTAGGATGTTTGAAAGATGGCTGGCATGCTTCAGATGGAAAAAAATACACTTTTATTGCTGGGATTTGTGGTTAATGTGAGATATATGCAGTACAAAATTGATAATGGGGGCTTTTGTTAGTCTTTCCTTAGTAAAAGGAGATTACAGATCTACTTCATAGTCCATGTTGGGTATATTTTATATTAAGATGCGTTCCTGATTAGCATTTAATTTGTGAGAGGTCGTCCATATGCATGACTGGCTCTTGTACCTTGCTCCGAAATCACTGTTTGACTCAGGTATCCAGCAGGTCTTTGATCACTTACAGCTTTCACTTTGTTTACCTTTCTCTCATTTTGATCAAAATTGCTACCTGCGAAGGAGTGTTTTATATTTTCCCTGTAGTGCTGGTAAAATGAACAAGTTTGTAAATAAGGCAGTAAAATAAGACTTGGAGATAACTTGTGCATAATAATGCAGCATGAATATTTTTATCCTTTCTGTGCGTGTGTGTGTGCCCCCCATTTCATCCTTTTCCCACATCTTCATTTCTGTGGAGATTGGCCCACATGTGGGTGAGAAATGTATTTTCACAGAAAAGATATTTTTTTTTTTTTCTGTTGCAAATGCTCTTTCTCATTCTTTCTGCATACATAAAAAGGTTTCATGCATGTATGTTCAAAGAGCTTGCTAAAGTTGCATGCTTCTCAGTGGGATTGCAGGTTACAGAAGACATGGTGCTGATGACCCTGGTATCATGCTGTGTTTTTGAGAGCTTCCATAAAGTGACTTTTCTGAGTGCTGTTTTCTTTTAAATTTCCTATCGTGTATCAAGAAAACTGTTTTCAAGGATGATTTTTTCCCCCTTTCGCCTTCCCCATCATTTAAAATACAGTGCCTCTTTTGCAGTGCTGTTGGATTTGGGACGCAATCATTTTTTCTTAATCCTACTGAAAAAAAAAAGATTCTAGTCTGAATACTGACAGTAGGCTCATAGATTCTGCTGGTGTAAGAACGTGACAAGTGTTTTCACTTTTTCATTCTCATCCTGCAGTTCACATTGTCAGATGTCAGTGGCGTATGTAGTAATCCCTTGTTACGTTTTAAAATACATATAGATGTCGTGACCTTGTGACTATATCTCACTCTCCCTGAAACCTTATTCTACTGCAGCAGGACTCCAGCAGCCCATAGTTCTGTAAGTTGCCCCCTCTCTCTGCTTCCCTTTTAAGAGATGTAAATACTTTTACAGGTCGGACTTAAAATAATGTTCTGAAGGGAAGAAAGCGGATTTGTGTTTGATTCACCTGACTGTGGAACCCTGCAGAGAACAGGCTTGCCTTTTGCCAGGTTCTTCATCATATTTTCAAGGAGAGACAAAGAAGGGTATTACAATTCACTGGAATTTAGCAAGTATTTATTGTGCCTTTCTGGCTGATGGCTGATAGCAAACGAAAACTAATTACATCCGTGCTATACATTATCAGATCAGCTGCAACCCCGAAACCCCCAAGATTTAAAATGACACATTTCTGAATAATTTTAATACGTCAGTTGTAAAAGAGGTTTAAAAAAAAAAAAAAAAAGCAAAGGATGATTATGATTGAACCATCTGCTCCTAGAGAGGTGTTTTTGTTTAATTCGTCTCCAGAAACATGTTGCTGAAGGCAGGCTCTCTTGTGCTTTCATGAAGATTCCTTTCCTGTGAGGCAGGAAGGGAGCAGTGAATGCCCTGTGGATGGAGGCTCCTTCTCTGCATAGTTCAGCTGCAAATCCAGCACCAGGAATCTCTGTGACCGGGATAGTTCTGTGCCTCTGCAGCACCTGCAGTCCAGGCACTGGGCTTGCAATGAGGAAACCTGGGCTCGGAGTTAGCTTGCCAGAGCTTTATGATGTACAGTGGGGAAGCTCAGCGCCCTGAGACTATGAATTTGTCCTTGGGTAACACCTGGGTATCCATCATGCCCAGAGATAATATAGCCTTACTGGAACGGTTGCATAATATAACAGTATTTTTGCCTAGATAGGTTATGGTTTGTAAGTACACATGAATAACGGATGTATAAGATTATACAGGCTGTATAGATATATAGGCTTTAACTTCATACATAAAGCAGTGAAGATGATCAATAACATTTCATTTTAATCTTTAAAGTTTGTCCTGTTGTACAAAGCACAAACATATGGTACAATATTAAGAGCTGTGGATTTTTTTGTTTAAAGTTTTGCTGGGTTTACGCATGTCTAGGGGAAAAAACATATTTTTAATGTTGTTCTTTATATATTATCTTGTTTTACATATTACGCCTGGAGATTTGCAGTTGAAGAAAAAGAGTCAATTTATAACAGAAGGGTTGGAAATGAAGCGTATTTTAAAATAGCCCAGTAACAGGAAAATATTTTTAAGAGGCTGGCATTGCTGTAAAATGCAGGACATGTTCCTTTGTAACACTGCAGATCAGTGAAATATGAAGACTCACAAGTGTGGGATGCCTGCTTAAATATCAGACTTTGCCAAGTTGAGAAATGGTAACCAAGTTACAAATTACTTCCCTGCATGAACAAGTTCATCCTGCTCATAATATGTTTTGCCTTGCTTCTGAAGTAGCCATTGTACAGTTAGAGCATACAAGGGTTATGCATCATGCTATCAGACATCTTAGAAGCAATTCTTGTGGAAACCTAGAAGAGGACCAGCAGTAATAACTGTGATTTATTTGAAAGAGTTTGCATTTTTAACCTATTGGCACATTTCCACATGTGGTGAAGGTGAAATAGGGGTAAAAGCCAGCGGATTTCAGCCATGGCATCACAGGACAGTTGAGATTGGGAGGTACCTCTGGACATCATCCAGTCCACGCCCTCCTGCCCAGAGAGCAGGTTGCTCAGAGCTGTGTCCAGTTGGGTTTTGAGTATTCAGAAAGGTGGAGACTCCACAACCTCTCTGGGCACCCTGTGCCAGTGTTTGACCACCCTCACAGTTTTCTCATCTTTAAATGGAATTTCCCATATTTCAATTTGCTCTCACTGCCTTTTTGCCTTTCACCAGGCACCACTGAGAAAGGCCTGGCTCCATCTTCTTTAGTCCTTCACACCAGGTGTTTACGTATATTGATACCCCCGAGACTTTTCCAGGCTGAACAGTCCCAGCCTTCACCATCTCCCATTTGTATGTCAGGTACTTCAGTCCTTTTATCATCTTTGGCCCCTTCATTGGTCTGGTTCTAGGAAGTCCATGTCTCTTTTGTACTGGGAGCCCAGCACCAGACGCAGCACTCCAGAGGTCTCAGCAGTGTTAAGTGGAGAGAGAGAAAGGCTCACCTCCCTCAGCATGCTGGCAGGGCTCCGTCTAATGCAGCCTTTGCAGTGAGGACGTGCTGCTGGCTCACCTTGGGTCCACCAGGAACCCCAGGGCCTTTTCTGCAGAGCTGATATCCAGCCGGCTGGCCCCAGCCTATCCTGCCTGGGGCTGTTCCTCCCTAGGGGCATTTCCTTTTTCTGGACATCCTGAGGTTTCTGTTGGCCTGGATATCTATACAGAGAAGAGTGTGCAAGTTGCAATATTGAAGTCTAATATATTGTATCACCATCCTAGGTGCAGTTTGGTATGCATATAAACTTAATGAGGATGAGAAAGGAAAATCAGTGATTTAGAGTTACTAAAAGCTTATTTTACATATAAGAATGAAGACTCACAGCTGATGAAGTAATTTCAACTGATAATTTTGTTCACTACATTTCAAATAAAGTGAGTTAAAAATAAAGCTGTATGAAATGAACTAAAATAAAAGGGGGTTTAATCCGCTATGATTTGAATCTTGCTGAATTTATCACACAAAATGAGTAAACAGCACATAGAAGGTACTTATCTGTCAGATGTTGGGCAAAGAGAGATTTTGGTACAGTCATCTTCTGTCCAGTTCACTGGCCTCACCAGCTCCTGACTTCTGGAGATTAGTTTGGCATTTGAAGTAAATGACACTCCTCATATAAACACTTCATCTGAGGAGATTTTTACTTAGACCAGAGCTGTCTTCAGGATGATAAGTTATCTTCTGTGCTCTTACTGGAATTGTGCTCCATAGTACAATTCAGTGCAAACTTTGTACCTCAATTTAGGACAAGAAACAGCATTTTAAATATCTTCAAGGATTCTTCCCTCTGTATACCTCATCCAACATCTGATAAGACAATTCCTACCTTGCTGAGACAACATTGTCAGTCTACCACAACTTTTAAGTAAAAATTAAGTAAACCGCCCATTGGGTTGATGTAACAGTTCTTTTAGGTGAAACTGAGTCTCTCTGCATACTACCATAGCACTGTCAAAATGGGAATTTGGTACTGGCCTTTAAACATAAGGTGAGATAGAGTCAGTGTTAAACATTCTGGGAAAAATGTAAGTAGAAAATAGCTCTAACTTTTTCCACTAGCCAAGAGGCTAATTGAAGCTGATCTGGCATGTGAAGTGTAGGCTCGTGCTGACCACGAGTAAGAGCTTGTTGTCAGGGCCAGCATGCTCTGTCCACAGGGACCAAGCCAGCCAGTTGTTGCAGGTGATGCAGGAGATGTCAGCCCACACTGGATTGGGATTCTGGGTTTTTTTCAAGATCCAACAGGTTTATTTAACCTGCTTGATCTCACATGTAGGCTGTCCTAGTCATCCCCTGGCATTTGTCTCCATGCGTCTCAGAACACCAGGATCTCCCCTTACTCCCATGGTCTTTTGTTCAGTCTTCACTGCTTTTATCCCAGACACCCTTCATTTCGCTAAGACCGCTTCTTTGAGGACCGCTTCTGTTCAGCCTCCTTTTCCTTCTGGACCTTGAGGGGCCTCAGTTTTCCAAATCTCAGTAGTCTGCACAGAATCATAATGCACAATCACCAGCCTCTTTGGTGGTGCTGTGTTGTGTCTCTTCATTAATCAGATACCCCACTGCTACTTTGTCCAGGTATTATAAAAACTTACAACCAGTCCATTCAGGTTGTAGGCAGCAGGAAGCAGGCTTATACATGAGAATGGAATGGTCTTGGCCTTATTTACATCCTCCCATCCATCTATTTATCTGCTGCATTCAATATTTAAGCTGTTTTTCATCTCCAACTGTAGCATGCTTCTCCAGTGGTAGGGATAGTGACGATCTCCATTCCTGTTGCCTTGATTACCTCAGGCCATTGCCTTTCGAGACCAGACATTGCCATCCAGTCATTGCTGCAGTAGGTTTCTGTGTGTTAGTGGACCTTGAGAAAAGAGTTAAGCTTTACAGAAGGATGGTGGGTGTGTATTTTGGCATGTGCAGTATATACAGTTTGTTTTACAGGATGGATATATTGTAATGGTCATGCTCAGCATCTAACTAACCTTGACACAAACACTGGTGCTGATGAAGCATGATAAGAATCCGCTGCTACCCTTACGACTTTGTCTTTCAGAATGGTACACGTTGTGTCACATAGCTAATTAGAAGAGAACAGTGTTCCCAGTAAACTGTTCCAGTCTCTTTGGGTGTGATTGCAAATGTCAGGAGGCAGCATTGATTTGTGTCATTTGTAAGTCTGTTTAGGAAGAAACTGTTGTCCTGGCTGAGGACAAATACTGAGTTGTGCACCTTGTGCTTTTGACATTTCTTTCCTTTGCTTAAATTCTAATTAAGATTTTGTGTGTGCTAAAAATACATCGAATGCTCTTTGATATTAAGGGACTAGTGAAATGCAATTGCAGTTGAATAATGATATTGTGTTGCTTTTTGCAATGAAAGGAGATTGTCATCCTCCCTCCTATTTACGAACAGCTTAGCTAACCTGGGAAATTGGAAGAGGAATTGTGCGCAGTTTCTTAGGTGCAGTGCAAATTGTTGTGCTACCCAAGGAGGGCATTTGCATTATAGTAGGACCAGTTGTCTCTGTAATGCAGTGGTGGTAAATTGCTGTGCAGAGAGCTGCAGGATAAAATGGTAGTGCTGAATCAGCATTACTGAATAAGATGGCTGAAAATGCCATGAAAAGAAACTGTTGGAGCAGGAGGATTACAGAGGTGATGATATGCCTAATTTCCATGCATTATACTGTCCAGCATTCCATGTAGGCTTGGGAGCAAACTCATGCTTTTATGGGCTATTTCCTTTTGGTTCTCGCTAAGCATCCAGTGATGTTCTAATATTTCTATTGCAGCATCAAGGACTCTGCTTCAGGGCACAGGGGGGTTGAGCTGATGTTTTATTACTAAGCATGAGTGAGGAGCTGTTAGCTCTCAGGGCACTTGGTGTATTTACCATTGTTTGCAGAAACTTCTATTAATTTGATTTTAAATCTTGCTCTGGTTCATCCAAAATAGAATTGTGTATTTTCTGTTCCGCAAAGTGCTTAAGTGGTAGAGGTAGGTATAGAATGTGGAGGGGTGAAATTCATTTGTATGTTTTGGCTGCAATGTGAAGACAAAAATGGTGACTGTATATTTTCTAGGAATGTGTGGTATGAAAACCAGGGGCACACAGATAGAGACCACTGGAGTCTGTCTCAAATGAAGTTCTTTCCATATGCAGGTAGGACCTGAAGGGCCAGCTGCTGCCTGTGCCTGCTGCCACAGTTGACCTTGGGGAAGGCACAGTGTGCTGGTAAGAGACAAAGTGTACTCAGGCTGTTAAAAAAGGTACTGTGCTGCAAAGATTGAATTGCTGTCTCTTTCTTTGGTTATCCTCTTTTGAATCTTAATATAACAGCTCATTTCAAGAAATCATCTGTGCCATTCTCAACCTTGTTATGGATCATTCCCCTCTCCAAAGCAGTGTTTACAGGATAATAAAAAAAATAACCAGCAACCTGAGAAAGGGACACACAAAATCTGCAATGCAGAAATAGGATAATGTATTTATCTGACTTCTCATGCAGAAAGATGATTAATATAGTACCAACTACAGGGTTTATAGCTGGATATATCATTAAAGTTCCCTGTAACTGTAATGTGAAAAGATGATAAATGAAGTGTCCTCTTCCCTGCCCTTGTCCTCCTTTTTCTAGTTTAGAAATACACTTGGAAGTTTTAATCTAAAAACATGATCCTGATACTAGGACTGTGGATGGAAAGAAATGAAAGAGAAAATGGAAGACATCTCAAGTGATTCTTCTTGAACCTTTTGAAGCATTAAAATTGAGTGCCTGAGGTCTTACAATACAAGCTTGATTTACATATCTTCATTTGAATTAAGAGTGTATTTTTAAAAATACTGCTAGGAAAGTATTTTGGTGGGTTTTTTTTAATTTTTTTTTCTCTTGGAGAAAACTAGAATACAGTTTCTAAATTGGGTCTGGTTTCCTTCTAAGGAGGTCTTGCTCCCCTCCTTTAGCTGATGAAAGCAGCAGATACAGGACATGTTCTTTTAGTTTTTATTATCAATAAGGTAAGCAGCAGTACTTTTGGAGCTTTAATTGCCAAACCCTGAGAGAAGAGTAATTGTAACGTTTAAAATAAACCTGAATGAGCATGCTATGAAAGAACAGATGATAAAGTAACTAGAAATGGGCATCCATATTATTCATTTAAAACAAAGCACTTTATACTGGGAAGACAGTACCACTGATCTCCCTCCTGAGATCCTCTTGCTTGTGATCAATGGGAATCAAAGGAGATTAGGGTCTGTGATTCTGTATAAAGCTTCTGTGCGGGATTTGTTACATGAGGTGAAATCCCCAACCGAACTGTCTTTAGGCAGAGGCATGACCTAGGGGTTGTGACAGTGGTGTAAAAATTAAAGGGGTAGGTTCAGTGCTGAAACTGCCAATGCAGACACTGAGAACTCTGCAGGAGATTCTCTGCTGATGAGGACAGTTTCCATTGTGAAGCTTGCTTGAGGAGAGATTTGACCACTGGTGGATTAGGAAAGGGATGAATCCTTAAACATAGAAAATACATATGTGTGTGTGTGTGTATATCTATATATAGATATAAAAATGTAAAAGCATCCTAAACAGAGAAGAGTTGTTATAAAACCCTTTTTATTGTTTAGTGCACTGTGTAGTTTAATTCAATTTGAAGTTATTCTTTCAGTGGCTCACTTGAAAACAATACCAATGTTGTATTCCCTCCCACACATAAGATCCACTCCCTTCCTCGGTACTTCTTGTTTGACCTTACAACTAGTTCTCTAGAAAGCTTCATGCCAGCTATTTCTGTTGAGGAGTTGCCTTGAGGAGTGCCAGCAACACATTAAGGTTTGCCTTTTGCATTTGTTTGGTGGTGAACACAGAGCCTCAAAGTGGAGGTCGTAGTTAATTCAAAATTTGATATGGATTTGACTTTCTCTTCCATGGCTCTGGCTTTTTATAGCAACCAAGTCTCACCGTGGCCGGCAATGAAAAGACAAATATGGGAACACTTGTGATTGCTTGAGATAAAACTTTTTTGGGAGCTATGGAGTTCATTCCTGCAGAAGATTGAACAGCCTGTGAAGTGAACCACTTAACTCCATTGAGTCACACAGCACAAGCATCTATGGGGATACCCATAAGGTGTTGATGAAGCTGGTTTTACTATGGTTTAGGAAGGAAGAGGGTGAGGTGGAACACACCCAATAGAAGTCTTGAAATATGGATTCTCTCCCAAACCTTCTATTATATGACTTAAAGTGAGAATTGATCAGCTTCCATGGGAAAGGCAGAAGGTGTGCTATTCTGTGCTTGCCCACATTAAACAGGCTGCAGACCAGTGACAGTGGTTTGGAGGGGGTTTGAGCTACTTAAGAGGATGGAAAAATTCTTGCTGTAAGTAAGGTATTTTTGAGGTGACACATTCTTCTGTCTTGCTTCAAACTGAAGTTTTGATCCTAGAAAGCCTCACTGATGCTTATGGTAGGGGTTTATGATTGCAGTGATATGACTCTGAGATGCTGGTGTTAGAAGAAGGCTTTATGGCACAGCTCTGGTCCTTGTGTACAGACACAACAGCAGTTGTGAGGATTTTACCTAAGGAGTACAGGAAATACATAAGTAACTAGTGATAGGGAAATAAACCAGCTTAAAAGCCTGTTTGTCTGAGTTAAAATCTCTTACATGCCTTCTCGCAGCATGGATAGCACAGCTACTACCAATCTGTCCTTCATGTATCTGTACAATCTGCATGTCCCAAAGCCTTCAGCAATGACTTGCCTTCCCTGAGCCTCCTCATCAAAGCCCAGTAAGGCTGATTTTTAGCTCTTTATCGCTCTTAAGTATATACCCATAGGAGAAATGTAATTTGCTGTGTGTCTTTTTGAGATGAGTTATTGAGAATTAAGGTCATGCTAGTTCAGCCTGGCAGCTGAGTCCCTTTGCTTGTTTTTCTTCACAACCAATGTGTCCCGAGAAATCCTTGTCTCCGATTTCTTGCTTGACTTTATTGTACAGTCTTCCTCCTTTTTTCAGACTGATGGTTGTATCGGTTGTTGTTGCTTGTTGATCTTCTTCAGCATCATCTGCTTTCATTAGCATTTTTTGAACAAAGGAATGAATCAGAATAAATTACAACTAATAGAAATATAGGAACAGATTATCGTTTTGCAAAGCTGAACTCTCTCAAAGGAGATTACATATTTAAATTGAACAAATACAACTTCATAATTTAACTAAATTAAACATCATCTAATTCTACTTTTGAAGCCAAGTAATTTTAATCCATACTCAGCTTCTCATATAAATATTTCCCAACTCAGTTTTATTCTTTTAAGTATTCTTATTCATATTTAAAAACCAAAAATGTGCCAAATTGAACCACAGTTGTGTATGCTGAATAAATGTAAGAGCTTGGGTATCTTACATTATAATCTGGAGCTGGCAAGAGGAGGAGATTGCTTTTGTGGGTGTCCAAGTAGTAGTGTAAAAATGCTTTCGAGAACCTAATACTTCTCTCTAAAGCTATCTGACTGATGGGATGCCTGAAAAATCATTTCCATAAATCCCGTACGTGTAGTTCAAAGGACTAGATGATTGGAAATCAATGTATTTCCCCGGGGAAAATTAATGCAGAAACCCTGGAGGTGCAAGTATTGCACAGATGGGCTGCATTTTGAACAAGTTCTTGTTCATTGACGGAAGATATGTTTTGACTGCATAATTAATTCCTAGGATTGGGAGCATTTAAACCCCCAAATACAGCACCTTGTGATTGGAAATTAACTTTAGCAATCGTCTTCCTAGACAAGAAAGAACCTTTCAAAAAATGTGTAGTAGTAAGGTTCAAGATATCTGGTTAAATATTTCAAATAGCGTTCACAAAGCTGAAATACAGTTTTAGTCCAACTTATATTCAGTCTAAAAACCACGATCAAAAGCAGTTCTCCAGGTACAGACTTCAGTGCAGTTCTTTGTGTTCATTATGTTGCTAGGTACATGTGGCGGAACTGACCTGTCCAGTGGCTTTGGTGGCTGAAAGCAGTTGACAGTGGTTGTGAAAAAGACATAATTTCCAAGTAAATCAGATTTAAGATTATCAAGATTTTTTTTTTTTGTCTAATATCTCAATGATCAAACAAAACAAGACCAGTGAAACAAATTCTTGCAGCTTTTTTCTGATTTTGGTATTAACCCATTTATTTATGCTGTAACACAGCAATACCTCTCCAGCAGCAGGAAAAAATATTATGTAAGATTTCTTTTCATGTTAAAATCCCTGATATTGATAGTTTTAGTCAAATGATAATTGCTACACTTAGATTTTTTTATGGTAAATATATATGAATATAACTTTTCCTAGTATTTAAATTTGCGAGCATTTGCTGTGTATATTAGTGATAGAGCAGAGCTTGCTAATTCTCTGCAGTGATTTGGAAGCACTGGAGATTAATGAGTACTGTGGGAAAAGGCACAGTTCAGGAATGCTTGGTGCACGCTGTAATTTTCCGTTTTGCTAGTGAAGAAGCTTGTATTCTGTCCTGGTTTGGATCGACCTGTGCAGCAACCCTGATGGCAGAGCCCCCCTGTTAGAGATGCAGCCGTCGGAGCCTTCGCGCTGTTTTGCTGTATCTCTGAGCTGCTGTGCCAAAGGATGGGAGCAAGGGCACGGCGAGGATGCTCTGAGTCATGCAGGCTGTATGACAGCGAGGGGCTGGCTGGTAGCAAAGCAGTTCAAAGGCTGCTTTCTGCAGGACTGCTGAAGGGCGGCGCAGGCTCGGGTAGGAGAAGTGATGCTGTCGGCAGGCCAGAGGTGCAGGATGTGAGAACTTCAGTTACTGCATTTCTTCTTCAGCTGAACTGCAAAGCAGCCATCAACAGCCAGAGGAAGCGATGGCTGCTTTTGTGTATTCAGTCTTCCTTCACAAAAGGGAATTCTATAGCTTGGCAAGCAAAACACACTTGCCTGTTAGTTTCTAAATATGGTTTCATCTGAAATCAAAGAATGTGGCGAGTTCTCCACTTATATGTGCAGCCAGAATGTTTTGTTGGTTTGGTATGAAGGAAGATCTGTGATGATGGTGTTGAGCATGGCTGCATTGGTACTGCTCTGCAGTTTTAGGATGTCCTTAAATATGTTTGCAGTGGTGATAACAGGAGGGAGAATGTCATTAGTGGAATGCAGCAAGATAGTGGTTCAGGAGCTAGATGAAGACATTTTGCAAACGAAATATTTTCATAGCCCTGCGTCTTAGAAATGAGTACTTGTCCCTGAATGAATCAGTGTTGGTAAGCGCATGTCTTCAGGGTGGGAGCAACTGGAGAGGTCAGTTACGGTCACACACAGGTAAAAACATTGAATGAAAAGTATTAGTGTTTTTCCAAATAGAAGTTGCCAGATTTTGACAGCTCTTCCTAAGCCAGATATAAAGCGTCTGGCATAATAGCTTTGGTATTTTTGGTAGTACATCTGCCTGCAGAGAAAGAACCAGGGAAGCATAATTTAATGCACTTTTTCAAAACAGTATTGGGACTCTTTGCCTGTGCATTATAATAGAAGATCTCTTACCACTGAACTTCTGGATGCATTCCCATCTTTATGAATATACCTGTTATTTTGGATGTGGTTAGATTCTGTCTTTCATGTTAACTATCCGTTAATTGCAACAAATGATTTTTTTATATTCAGATCTTCTACACATATTAAAAAGAGTGATAAAAAAATCTCTATTTTTAGTAGATAAAATTCAATTTGATCTTTAGTGATTTAACTGCTGTCACATATAACCAATATATTAATCTCTTAAAAACGGATGCTTCTCAAACAGCTTTTTTGCTTTTTGATAGTTTGATAAGGATTCGAATAATCAAGGCATGCAAAGCGTGGTGCTGCCCGGCATTCAGACTAAAATCTTACGTAGTCTAAAACATGAAATAGTCTCTTATGCACAAGATATTGAATTTTTTATTAAAATCTGCATGCATGAATCATTCACGGTAACACAAGTTAATGTACTTGGTTGCTACTCAAAGAAAATAACCTCATTCCAGCAAATGTTTCTAATCAAGGAGAAGGAGTCTAGTATGATGCTGCAGAATTGTTTGCCTGTGCTGTGCAAAGAATATTTTTAACTATGTGTTGTTGGGAGTAAGTAGGGTTACTGTAGTAAACCCAACAAAGCACATCTGAGCATAGCAGTTCATGCTCTATGCTGTTCTCTGCAAGAAAATGACAAGCCTGGTGTTGAGGGATATAGCTTGGTGCCCTTTACTGGGATAAAACGTGCATAAAACCAGCAGAACTGAATTTTGGGATTGTCAGATATTGGTTCTGCTGGTAGAAACGCCTGTAACTTCTGATGTTTTGACTAAGAACCCTCATCAGTAGATTTCCCTGGAGAGACATATTGCAATCCTCAAGAGGCGATGTAATTTGCCATGCTTGCCATCTAGCAGGAATGTTGATCTGTTTGAAGGCAGGAAGGCTCTGCAGCAGGATCTGGACAGGGTGGATCAATGGGCCAAGGCCAATTGTATGAAGTTCAGCAAGACTCAGTGCTGGGTCCTGCAGTTGGGTTGCAACCCCATTCAATGGCACAGGCTTGAGGAGGAGTGGCTGGAAAGCCACCTCAAATTCTGTGTTCAGTTTTGGGCTCCTCACTGCAATAAAGATGTTGAGGTGCTGAAGTGTGTCCAAGAAAGGACAATGAAGCTAGTGAAGGGTCTGGAACACAGGTCTAATGAGGAACAACTGAGGGAACTGGGGTTATTTAGCCTGGAGGAAAGAAGGCTCAGGGGAGACCTTCTGTCTTTCTGCAGCTACGTGAAAGGAGGTTGTCGTGAGCCGGGGTTAGTCTCGTCTCCCAAGTAACAAATAATAGCACAAAAGGAGACACAAGGGAAGGTTTTCAATGGATATTAGGAATAATTTCTTCTCTAAAGGGTTGTCAAGCACTGTAAGGGGCAGCCCAGGGCAGTAGTGGAGTCACCATCCCTGGAGGTATTTAAAAGATGTGTAGATATGGCACGTAAAGGACATAATTTAGTGCTGAACTTGGCAGTGCTTGGTTAATGGTTGGACTTGATGATTTTAAAGGCCTTTTTCAACTGGAATGATTCTGTTTTTCTCTAGAGAGCATGCTTCCAAAGCTGTATAAAAGTGGAAGTCCTAAATATAAGCCAATAGATTTTTCTTAAAAGATCCCATTAACCCTGTTGCCTCCCCAAAACATCCTCTGGTTCTGAGATACGTTATCTTAGATTTTGAAAAGTAATATAGGTTACATATGGATAAATACCCTTGACATCAGTCCTACAGAGTAATGAGGACCATGACCAGTAAAATACTCATAGGTTAAAGAAAAATTTTTTAAAAAAAAAAAAAGTACCTGAAGTAACTCAAATTGATTACCTTAATATGAATTTTAACAAGGTTTATTTAAAGCATTTCAGCCATTATTTTCATGTGTGTCCAGCTATGTTATTTACTAACTGCTTGTTTTGCAATGGTTTTTTTAGTTGCATCTGTTTTACAGGGTTTTACCCTAAATTACTTCTTTCTGGTGGAGCTACACTAGATGAGGCAGCCAGTGTATCTGTATCAGGTGCATCATGGCTAAAACAGCCAAATTCGCCGGTCATTCAGAGAAACAAAATCCATATTAAAGAAACTGGATGGGGAGAGTGAGCAATAACAGTCTCTATTTTAGGCATATCTGTAGACTAAAGAGATATGACAGCTGCATATCGCTTCATGTGCTTCCTAGAAAATGCTATGGTCATGTCTGTCTTGGTTAATAGATGCAATAGAGTTTCATTGCAGCATTCTGATAATCATTAAAGTTTGTCAAGGGACTGGTTTTTGGTTGGATGGTCCTTGCATATTTTTATGTTGTTACAAACCCCACTATGCCGGTTTAGTGTAAATTGAACGCGTGACCCCTGCAGTCTTAAGTACTGAATAAATATTGCATGTAAATACATATGAGGAAATAGGAAGAGGCAGGCTCATGTGGGGCCAAGAACAGAGCAAAGACCCTGGTGTGTGAACATAGGCTGAAACATAGAAACACCAGGGTTGAGAGGGTAAAGAGGGGGAACAGCAGGTGAAGTGATTGATACCTATTGAAGGAACAGCTTACATCTTGAGATGCATTTGGGGTTATTAGAAGTTCATTGTTTATTGTAGAGTTTGTTTCAGGTACTGAAGGACTCCTTAGTCTCCATTTTCATCATATCATAGAATCCCAGACTGGTCTGTGTTGGAAGGGACCTTAAAGCTCATCCAGTTCCAACCCCTGCCATAGACAGGGACCCCTTCCACTGGAGCAGCTTGCTCCAAGCCCCTGTGTCCAACCTGGCCTTGAACACTGCCAGGGATG